>JAUBOD010000313.1:256780-274730 GCA_032353885.1 Nothura maculosa
CCTTTCCCTTTCCCTTTCCCTTTCCCTTTCCCTTTCCCTTTCCCTTTCCCTTTCCCTTCCCTTCCCTTTCCATAATAGACACAACAATATATTTAAAAGAAGTTCTTTCGTATCTTTAACTAGAAGAGGAACATTGCTTTTAGCATTATTTTTAGCCTACAACTACATATATGACTCTCTTTATTTCTTCTTTTCTGTCTCTCTTTGCAGTAGTGTCACTGAGAAATGTAAAATTGTCCTAAAGTTGTTAAGGATGTAGGTTTATACATTGTTTTCCTACTTTCTTTCTCTGGTTATTACAGTCCTTTTCAGGGTAGACTTATCCCTGAATTTCTTTGGTTGAACCTTTGAAGTATGAAATAGCACCCTTAGAATGTTTATTTTACCTTTCAGTCACTGCCATGGGTTTGCAATTTCATTATTTTTTCTAAACTCTCCAGCTGGGAATTCCCTCAGTTATTAAAATTTGTACAAAATGTCAGAAACAAGAAAGCAACAAGCAACCCATATAGTAACTCATGTGATATGAAGATTTGTAAAAAGTCAATTGTTATTTTTGTGTTTAGTTTTAAATTCCCAAGATAATTGATCAGACTTGTACAAAGCACTCTACAGAGCCACTTATTTGTAAGAAATCTTTCTTGTAGTGATATCTAGGAAACCAGACTGAAATAGCTCCTCTTGGTGGCAGATACTATTCTGAACAGTTGCACAGAATTTAAAGCAGTTTTATATTGTCAGATGGTGAGAGAGAGTCAACAGGTATTTACAAACTCCACCTTTAATTTGCAATTAATCTAGGTTATTTTGCAATTGACCTATTAGCAGCAGGTTTGCTGTGCTGCATTAATGACAGAAGCATTATGTGGTGTACTAAAAACAGGTCTACAACCTTTATTCTCTTGGAGCATGTCTGCACAGTCTTCTGAAAACAGATCTAGCTCTGTTCAAGACTGGACCAACTGTTTAAGACACTTCAATAATTCCACGCACTCTCTTAATTGTATTCCATAGCTCCTGCAGAATTCATGTACCCGCAAATGAACTATGCACAGAAGCATCCCAGAACATGCTCCTACAGAGCAACAGAGACAAGGCTTATGCCTGTACTGTCTTTCTGACAGGTCTGTAAGGAACTCTAAGAGTTAAGATGTAAGTAAAGTGTTAAGCCATAGAAGAAGGAATTATTTGATCCACCTATAGGAACTCTCAGGATGGATCTTCAGTCTCTCACCCATTCACCACAACTGTAGATTTATTGCATTATGATCTTAATCATTCTAAATGGTTAACCATTCTAAATGCTGGTCAGTACCACTGCAAAATCATTTGTGTTTCCATAAAAATCTTTTTTCTCCAGTTACTTACTGTGCTGGCAAGCTGCCTACTCACTTCAATGGATTATCACAGGAGGAGAGAAAGTTTAGGAACACAGGACTAGTATTTTAAATGGTCTCAGTATTAATTCCCATTTTTAAATATACTCTAGTAGGTGGATTACTGATAATTTTTACGGTTTTGTCTGGTTTAAGATGGTACAGTGTTTCATTGTTTGAGGTATCCATATGCAGTTTGTGAAATGGCAGATAAATACCAATGAGATTAATCCCTCCGTAAGTTTGTGTTAATATGAAAAAAATTATAATAAAACAAACCTGGAGTGATGAGGTTGGAATAAGGACACTTCAAGACCTCCAGCATTTGTTTATCCATTTCTAATTGTAAAATTGTAAAATGTGAAAAGTTACTGTATTTTGTTGACAAGATACTAAAGAAAATGTTTGAGAAATCAAAGCTCAAAAAGCCAAGGTCTCAACCTTTCAAAGTTTAAATGAAAACTGTTTCCTACCCAACAGTAGTACTAAAGTGAAGGTGAATGAAATTAGTCCTAATTAAGGATAAACTGAGTTTTGGTATATTTATGCCTGTGGCTTATATTAAATAAAGTCACTGTTAGTAATTTACTTTCATTTAAATAAAATTTCAAGGAAGTAATTAAGTTGTTATTTTAATGCAAAGAGAAGAGTAGCATGAGTACTAGCTCTCTTTAAAGATAAGTGCAATGGAGATATTAGATAATTACATAAAATCTGACAAAACGTAAGCAGTAGATCCTCATTTCTCAGATTACTTTATTGTCTTTATATATGTAACTCAAAACAAGCTCAATATTACAGATTTTGAAAAGATCTCTCAAAATTTATATTCCCTATGGTAAATAATTCCTGAAAGCTTCCTACTATGTTTCAGAATGCTATAAATAGAAGAAAATATTTTGTAGATCCAAGAATATAATTCAAATATGTTTTAAGGAGACAGAAGAGAATCAGATCTCCAAATACATTACTGTTTTTATCCTTAATGCTCCATTTGTTGTGCATGGAAAAAGAATGAGGTACTAGAAATTCATATAATCTTGAGCAATGAAAAAGAAATAAGAACACCTCAGGCTTAGTATACTAGTAACCATCCTTAATCATAAAATTAAGAAATGTCTGTTCACAATATTTCAAAACACACAAGCATCACCAGAAATTGTGAAGGGTAATTAGGCAGCTTGGGAAGATGGCTTAGATGTTAAAACAGAGGAGAATCCTTATTATTATATAGCCACATTATTGTATTTGTTCTTAAATATGCATTACTTAAATACACTTAATTTAAATATACACATTTGTGCCATAAATGCAAATCTATGCTTATGAGCACTGTTTTTCATCTTTTGCAAGAGCTCTAAACACATCTATGGAAGCCTAACACTCCTATTTTATACCCTGCAAATATAACTAGCTTATGTGCTAGTGCTACTAAATAGAAATGCACAATCTTAATGGCTTGCTTGATGCTTGAGAAATATTGCTTGCCTACTGTGAAAGAAGTGATCCATGGACCTTATCAAACTAAGGCTGGTGTGATACAACCCTTTTTGTACTTAAACATTATAACTTGTATACTTAGAAATTTACAACTGTATGCAAAGACATAAAATGAATGTGATCCACTCGCAGTTTTGAGGTAGGAACAAACTAGAGAGAAGCCCTAAAATTAGCTTCTGATACTTGAGAGTATAAGAAGAACAAAACTAGAAATCTAATTGAGATTTCTTTTAAAGCACTAAGAAAACTTCAGCCTTAATAAATTTACCTATGTAAAATTGTTCTTTGGATGTTATTATCAGACAAAAATATTTACGTCTGCAAAGACTGAACTTTCCCAATAAACCCAATAATTTATGCACTGTATTGCAAAATCAGTGCTGCCTCCTACATCTGCCTATATGTGATAATAAATATATTGGTCACTTTATCCGCTGTCTCTCAGCAGCCAAGTGTTTTAATAGAAGGCAGTTTCTTTAAAGAGGCATTAGTATTCCAAGCATATTTTCTGCACTTGAAGTTCATTTTTCAGCCTTAAATGATTGAACAGATATCTCAAAAGACTCTGATGCCATGCATTTCTCCCAAGCATCAGATTTTCTACTCTTTACAGTATCTACTTCCATAGAGTAAATGGACAGCTGAGTCCAAATTCTGAACAGATGAACAAATTATAGCATATTACTCATTTTGAACATCCATAGCACCAATCTTCCCAAAGAATAGAAAGATGAAACCTAAATTTGTCACAACCTTAACATTTATCTTCATGACAAAGAGACTATTGTGGGTAAGCTACCAAATATTACCTGCTACACTCATTCTTTGGTCATGCTTTTGTTTCTTTTCTGATATACTTATCAAAAAAATTAGGGAGGAAAACAAAAGAAACAAACAAAAACTCCTGCTTTAAATGGGTGGAAAAGTGCACTGTACTTTCTGTGGGTTCTTTCGTGTTTGTTTGTTTGTTTTGGAGTTGGGATGAAGGAGATTCTTACAGACTGATAGTCAATAAGCATCTTTAGATTATAAACATGCAGAATAACTACAATATAGCTAAGATCTGTCCAAGAGCTAAGCCAGAGATTCCTGTGATTAACAGCTGTGTTAAAGCTGTTAAATCTCAGGCAACAAGTTCTAAGCAGTGATAAAAGTATCCTTTTATGTTGTATGGGAGTCTTCTATACAGGTAGATATGTTTAAAGAGAATGTATCATAATTTGGGATTAATAGCAAGCAGCCTCCTAGACACAGATCTCCCAAAACTATTCAAATAGCTCATGCCTGTTGAAGTCAGCAAGCTCTCATCTACAAGGTAAAGCTGAGTATTAATGAGTATTAATTAATAAAAGTATTAATGCTATAGAGGGCTCCGTAAGTCTTACGGCAGATATTATTTGATAGCTTTGCAACAGGAAAGAGGCCAGAATGGTTCTACACTAGTGTACAAAGGCAATACTCAAATTTTTCTCTCAAAATGGACAACGTCAAGCTCCAAGGAACATCAAGTTCCGTCAACTTCCAACAAGTTCCAGCCCCATTCCTATAGAGCGTAACGGGACTGCCATTCTCCCCATCATGATTTTACTTGACTGCAAAGCTTTTCCCAGTATAGTCCAAGCTTCCTATCTGAGTAACAAGGTGATTAAACTCCATTCCCATCCTTCAAATGCCCTCTGGCATGGTCAGTGCTATTTTATGAACCTTGCAATTTACAAGGCACCTTTTCCAGGTTATTAAGGCAGCCTGTCCACCTATAAGTCAAATCTGGTAATTTTAGGACACATCATTTGGGACGAGATCTAAGTCCTGGGGATCTAAGTAATTAGTCCCCAAAACTCCACAATCAGTGGGAAGCCAGGCAAAATTCAACGGTTCCAGAACACTGAGCAAGCTCGGTCGTCTGGGTGAAGAATTTTACTCTGGATGACAGAATAGATGTTAATAGTCTATACGCGAGGTAAGGAGAGGTGTGTGATGGTACTGTTAATGATGGTAATTGTGCCATGGGGATAGGCAATGGAAATGCCAACCCCTATAGGCTAAAATCTAAGTTTTCTTAGCTCTAGACACAAAAATGTGTGCGATGTCCACAGAGGATAGGAGAGTTCTTTGATAAAAGGCTCTCGCTATCCTTTTCATTCAGCCAGAGGAGAGTCCAAGTCCAAAGGAGTTTCTCATTACCTGCATGCCACTTCCCTCTGGCACCGATCGGGAACCCTAGGTACTCGATTTCTGTGGCCAATGTTAGGGCCCGCACCTCACTATTAAGATGTTGATACTTGCGCACTTTTTCCAAAGCTGTATCACCCAGAGCTATTATCCCACTTTCGTAGCAGACCATTATATTCACTACTTTGGAACGGACCCCTTTCACAAAAAACAAATCTGGCTTGAGGAGTTCATCTCTGAGATGGGGTTCAATATATACCTCCCATCCCAGGTTTTTCACCTCCTCAGCCAGCATACCACACAAGATGTTATGCCTTTTGATCCTTGCCTCCTGCACAGCTGGGCAGTAGCCAATGACATGCGACAAAGATTCCCATTCTGCAGAACAATGCCTGCGCCCCCTTTGTGAACCCTCACCCACATTGCGCGCGAAGAATTCCCGTGTGGGATAGACGTTGGCGCGTAGCTGGATGACTGTTATAAGTTTGCGGTAGGGAATGCCTCGGTACCGCACGAGCCAATCATTACTGATAAGGTCATTTTCAAAATTCCAGATCCCGCGGCCTTGAGTTTTTAGATTGGCCCAATTCTCCATCTCCCTTTTTCGCCACTTGCAAGGAACAGGATAGACGACTTTTGAGGCCTCCCTTTCCCACTCCGAGGGGGGCTCGTCAGATGTCACAGTACTGATGACCCTTGGGAATCATCCAGGACAGATAGTACCTTCTCCGGATGACTGCCAGGTGAGATCCAGGCCCTCCTCACCTCCTCCTGGATCCCTTCCTGGAGCACAATGCTCCTTGTGATGTCATCTTCCGACTGCGCAATACACAGGAATCTGTGAGCCTGGATGTTCAGAATAAGGCTAGCGAGGCAGGGGAGACCCAATCCACCATCCTTGTAGCTGACATAAAGGATGGTGTTGCAAGTACTGGGCGGTAGCTGGAGCCAAGATTTAACGGCTCCTTTAATCTAAAGGTCCATCGATTGGAGTTTACCCACACTCAAACCAGAGTGATCTGCAGTGAACAGTTGGCTTGGTAGGGCATAGGTCCTCAAGATGTCAACCTTCTGAAGTGGCTCCCCCGATGTTCTTGATCCAGTTGACCAGGGCATCGAGTAGCTCAGGCTTGGATATCCCAGTCCATGGGTCTATCCACAGGCCCAAGTATCTCTCCAAGCTACCCGGATCGATCATATTCAATTGTGCATCCGCAATCGACCACGTAGGACAGTCACTGATGGTATACGACTCTTTGGTGGGCCTAATTAGGAATTCATGGCATTTAGCCACCTGAACCCACAGCCCAGTTAGATGGCAAAATTTCTCCACCACTTCTAGATTATGGACCATGCCTTCCCAGGAGTCACTGAGCACTGCAAGGTTATCCGCAAATGCCAATGATGTTACCTGCTGGTCTCCATACTTATAGCCCTCTCCCTTCTTCTCCAGGTGGCACAGGAAAGGATCGATTGCAAGATTGAAGAGGAGGGGGGAAAGTGGATCTCCCTGTTTCACACCCCTCATGATCTTAATACACTCGGAGTGCTGGCCCCTCAGTTCCAGGTACATCGTGCTGTTGGTGTACAAGTCCTTGATGGTGTTGATGATATGCTCATCAACACCCCTCTAGGACATCATATGGAAAATATGCAGATGACAAACAGAATGGAAGACTTTCGCCAGATCCACAAATATTACTCTGAGGGTCCTTCAATCTTTCTTGGCATTTCTGATCAACACCTGAAGGAGCTTAATATTTTCCAAACATCTGGGCACGGAGATAAAACCCCGGTGCCTTTTGCTAATAGGACAAGTGTGCCTCAGTAGCGTGCTCAAGATTCATGCGAACATTCTGAGAATAATGTACCTGATGGTGATGGGGCGCCAGTTGTTAATGTCTGGGATCTTCCAAGGGTCGGTCGACTTGGGGGATTAAGATGGTTCTCCCCACCTTCACTTCGTCGGGTACCTTCCCGGCCAACAGCCAGTGGTTGAACAATTCAGCCATCCGACTGCCCAGAGGGTCGATCTGCACGACGTCCCTCAGGGATAGGCCATCAGGTCCCAGTGTGGAGCGTCTGGACATCTCCGTCACATTCTTCATGACTTCCTGTGGTGAAATCATGGGTTTGAAGGCACTGTTGTTGACGTCGCCAAAACTGCGAAACGAGCCTAGGCCATCAAAGGGGGCACTCACTTCCCACTTCTTCCGGAAGAATTCCAGGGCTTCTTCCATCGAAAGCAGCAGGTGACGGCCTCGATGTTATCGAGGATGATACCAGCAAATCTCTTGCAATCTAACGTGAAGAGCCGCTGGTATCGAAGATATTCATCCCTTCTCACCACTCTGCGCTTCATCCACCTCCTCTCCTTCTACACAGGTACAGGCTCGGCCAGATGTTTCCGACAATATCTCATCTTCACTGAGACTTGCTTGTCTCCCATAAGCATTGCCAGCACCCGCAGGGGTCCAGCAACCCCCTCCACAGTTTTAGTTGCACCCTCCATGACCGCTCGAAATGCATCCAGGTTTCCCAAGGAGCCTGTGCTGATTTTTGCAGCCATGACCTGCCAATGTTTCTTCCTGACGACTACAACTGACTCCATTTCCAGGGAGACACTTTCCAAGTGCTGTGCAGTCTCCTTACCCTTCGCGGGCGATGATCTCTTTATAGCCACCACAGCCAACTGCCTTCTCTTATCACTGATCTACTTTGGCATTTTTGAGGGCAAATGCTCCGTGATCAGCTTTTTAATAAGGCGCTGATCTTTAAATCTCGCCTCCAGTTCAATCAGCTGTGCCACCTCTTCCTCACTCCAGCAGCTTTGATGTAACCCCCTCGCACCTTTACCTTTCAGACGAGCCTCCTCTATCCTTTCAATGTTCCTTGCAAGTGGGTGCACAAGACGTTTGTGCTTGGACAGGCCACTTTTGGTCTTAAATGACCGAGAACATTCCTCGCACTGCCATTCAGGTGACACATCGGGACCCTCTTCCACTGGGGGTCCCTGGCACTTCAGGAAATGACAGGAGATACTATGATGTTTTTCGTTAGTCCTCCCACAACGGGAGCACTGATAGAGAACCCGTCTTCAACCGTGGGCTCTCCTCAGATGTCCACTTATGGCCATTATTTTGCCAACCCTGGCGCCACAGCATGGACATGCTGGATGGTCCTGGGGAATTTTCATGACAGGAGTAGATACCCCATTCGCTTCCTCCCCCAGCGCCAGGGTCAGGCTAAGTCCAATCAAAGGGACTGGAGCACCGGAGGGAGATGCAGGTACAGTTAGCCTAGCCTCCATTCCTGGAAGCGCTTCCACTCCCACTCATGGAGGCGTGGCTCCCTACGCCAACACCTCATAAACCTCCAGGAGATCTTTCAAGCAATCTGTATCAGCTGATTCAGGACGGATCCCTCCACAGATGGCATAGTCTGAATTATAAAAGGTCATAGGCAGTGGGAGGTGGGTTAACGACTCAGGGATAGATAGTTAGTTTTCAAGGGATGATCTGTATTCACAGCTCCATGCCCCTGCATCTTTATGCCAGGTACAATTGTACTCTGACTGATTGATACTGGACCAGAAACATTGGGAAAAGGTCTTAGCCCCATTTCGATGTTGCCAGGGGATGATCATGTCCTGATTAGTGTCTATAAATACCTCAAGGGAGGCAGTGAGGAGGATGGGGCCGGCCTCTTTTCAGTGGTGGGCATTGATAGCACTAGAGGAAATGGCTGCAAGCTGAAGCACCAAAAGTTCCACAGGAACTTAAGGAAGCATTTCCTCACTGTGAGGGTGACAGAGCACTGGAACAGGCTGCCCAGAGAGGTTGTGGAGTCTCCTTCTTTGGAGATTTTTAAAACCGCTTGGATGCAGCCCTGTGCCATGTGCTCTAGGTGACCCTGCGTGTGCAGGGGCATTGGACTAGATGAATTCTAAGGTCCCTTCCAACCTTAAGCATTCTAACAGGTAACCTCCTGTATGCATTCTGTCCACAAACCCAATAAGGACCTTTCAGGGCCCAAGTTCCATTTGAGAAGGGACCCTTCCAGGTGCCTCCACCTTTTGAGGCATCATAATATATTTTCTCTCCCCAAAGGGCTCCCTAGCACAAGACATCCAGTACCTCTTCTGTATTCACAGCTCCATGCCCCTGCATCTTTATGCCAGGTACAATTGTACTCTGACTGATTGATACTGGACCAGAAACTCTGGGAAAAGGTCCTAGCCCCATTTCGATGTTGCCAGCCCCACCAAAATCCCCATGGTATGTATTTCTGCTTGGCAGTCAAAGGTTTTAATTTTGAACTGCTGATCTTCAAATACCTTGACACAGCCAGCTCCCCAGAAATTAAAATATAAACATCTTATCCAGGAACCATCTGTGAGTTCTACATGGGTTTGGTTCCAATTCCCTTGATACTTGACATAATTGATTGGTTTACAATCTGGGTAGAGACAGTCATATCCAGGAGACAGTGTCCATTTACAGGTGTTCCTCCCCATACACACATCTCTTTCCCTTGTTTGGTTTAGGCAATAAATCTCTTTTTGTGGATATTGAATTCACCATGGAGTCCCCTCTTTGATTCAAAATTCTGTATCATTGTGGACTTCATTTAGGTTACTCACCAACCACTTGAGTTCAATCAAGACTGACCCATGGCCAGTCTTCAGTCCCTCTTGAACTCCCACAGACCTAAAACTTAGTGAGATTAAAGACCCTGGTCACCCTGGACCCCAGAGCTAAGAATCAACTCTCTATCTCCCAACCTGCTCCCAAACAGCAGTACAGAAGTGCATCATTCTCAGTTTTTTTGATCATGTGCAGCTATATTTCTATGTAGAGTCATCCAGGGCTTTTCATCCTTGTCTGCTAGCTGAGAAGTCCAGCTTTCTGAAGCCTTGGAAATCTTAACTTGGGCAAGATGATCTATCTGTGCTCAACTGTTTTGACTGATATTTCTGTGGTTAGTAATATCTGATATGGTGCATGCCACCCCGCCACCAGCAGTACTTCTTTCCACTCTTTGACCAAGATCCAGTATCCTGGTTGGATCTTATGAATCCAAGGACAGGGTGCCAGCTGGGCTTTCTGTCACGGAGATTTTACAAGTCTGTAAAATATGTGTTCTGGCCCCATACTGCCTACTAGCCCTAGGAATCGTCATAGCACTTACTTAGTCCTGGGTGATGAAATGTAACAATACTGAAAGTATAGTTCACTAGTTACCAATTAATTATCTGTTAACAAATCCATAAATTGCTTCAATATTTCTTTGATTTAAACTATATGAAGAAAGCAATTTTTCCCTTGTGATAGGGTTTGTGTCTCTTCTCCTGTGCCCTGTCACTTGAGATTATAACCCTTAAAACTATATCATTTACTTTAGCTTTTAACTGAGTCATAGCCACAATAAAAAAGTGAAATGACAAAAAAAGCATGTTTTAGATAGAGGTGTACAGCAAGAGAGGCTAGTAGAAAGCAAATTCTCCAAGTTCCTCAAGTTTTATCAACTGTTTTTTATACAAATTCAGTAATTGCTATTTTCCCCTCTTTCAGCTTCATATTTCTTCTTAGATTAAGTATTTCAACTGTACATACGTTTTTATTCTATAAAATATAATCTATATGCTTTATTTATAAATTAAAAGACAAAATGATTCATTTAAGCCCAAGCAAATATCATTATAAAGTCTGTATTAAAATTTTAACTGCTAAGTCATTCTATTATACTTTTTCATATAATTTGTTATTATGCAAACAGAATAATGGCAAAGACTTTATATTGCTTTCATACAGTTTCGGTTCAATACCCAGTTATATTTTAAAAAATTGATCAAGCCCTAATATTCAGCAGCTATAAATTTTAGTTCTGCTTTTATTTATGCTATGAAAACATAGCTAGATGCTCATATTACATCTTCTGAATACTAGAGAAAGAAGAATTAAATTTACTTAGATGACAATGCAGTTTAATCTTCATTTAATGATATGATACACACATAAGATAACTACAGAAGTTCAAGTCCAAGACTATACTTCTTTTTTCGTTAGACTGTGAACCAAGAACTGTAAGTTTCCTTGCTTCTTTCAGATTGCTTAAGGTCAAAGCCCATCAACTGTTGCCCTGAGAAGAATTCACATTACAACTAGGTCAAACAAGTGAGGACTGGAGCCAATGCAAGAAGAAAAGCAAGACTGTGCAGCCAGATGCAAGGAGCAAATCAGACTGGTTGCCTGTAAGAAACGGGTTTGCCTGTAAGAAACGGGCCTGCAAGAGAGAAGCGGTGGGGAATAAGCCATTTATCTCAAGACCTCAATTACTTATCATCTCCTCACAGGTAGAAAAAATCATTGAAAAGAAAGAATCCAGGAATATGACATTCAGCGTGTTATAGGCAAGAGCTTTTGGGAGTTTTGGAAGTTTTTTTTTTTTCAGTGAGGAGAAAGGGAAATGTCTTTAACATCTTCACTGAATCAACAAATCAGTTCTAGGAGTCTTGAAATCCACCTTTAAAGGAAGAGATGGTGAGGAGGCCAGAGAAGCTTCAGCTGTGGCTCAGATAGCCTGCATCAGAAAATATCTGGACTTGGACTGGAAGTCATGAACTTGAGCCAGAAAACAGGGTTCAGAAAGGTTTGGATAAAGCAGTCCAGGTTTCTAACTCTACAGTGCTTGTGATCTCTTCCTCACCCCTTAATACTAAATGCGACCTACACAGCACTAGACTCCAAAATGCATATATAGACACATAAGTATAAGGACTTTTCTCTATTTCAATTTTATATAATTATACATACATAAATGACTCCCCTCAAATTTGAAGTTTCCTAATGATATACAAATTGCTTATTAATAAGATTTTGAGCTGTCATTTCAATTGCTGTTATCTGAACTAGTTTTGATGATGCATATTAGTTTGGGTAATCAAATTATTATGTTAGATTAGTTTTATTAAGAACTGAGTAGTGTTTTTAAACACTGAGATGAGGAAACGCTAATGAGGTTGTGCAGTGCTGTTAGTGAAAGAAAACATACTATATATAAAAAGTAGGGAAAAGAGAGATGGTCTAGAGATGGACTACAAATCTGGCCAATCATCGGCTCTATGTCCTCTACCCTGAACTTAAGCTGTCTTAGGTAACCCCCTTTCAAACTCTGAATTGGCAATAAACTTGACCTCAAAGTACAAAATACTAGCAATTTTCTGAGGAGCCTCTGTTCAGCCCATTTTATAAGTTTCTTTCAAATAAACATAGGACCAGTTATGTTTGACAGCTTGTACAAGAAGCAAGATTGACGTTTTAATAACAACATGATGAAAGAGTAAATAGCTTGTGGGTATAGCAATAAAAATGATTTATTTCTCAGCAAGCCATGATGAAATGGGCAAGAACAATGCATTGGAAGCCAGCATGAAAGGCTGTCTTGCAATGAAACAAAACATGATAAAGTCATTTATACAGGAGTAGATTGAAGTCTCTCAGAATCAGGTCATCTCATTATAAAATGGAATTAGAACATTTGAAATTTTACATGATCCAACTTCCCTGTTAAGTTTTTTGCCTCTCAGAATCTTCTCACAACTGTGATTCTCATCATTGTACCTCATTGCTGAGATCCCTCCATCCGTTTAACGTGTTCACTTTTTGTTAAGTACTGCTGCATACAGAGAAACTTCTAGCACCTTTGGCCTTTAGATCAGGTATCATAACTTCATCTCAAAAATCAAGGTTCAATACCACTACTCCATAGTGAACCACTACTCCAAATGAACTCTTTCAGTTCATTTAGGAAAAGTCATTATTACCATTATAAAATAGTTAAAAGTTTTCAAATTTCAATCTCTTTCAAAATCAAAACAATGGAAATAGTGAGGTATGAAGTTAAAAAAAATGAAGTCTGGTTGAAATATTTAAGTGGTAGAGAGGAGAAAAAATACTTTTCATAGATGGAGGATGAAAAGATAATTAGGCAGAATTTGAATATAGATGTGTTTAAGTTGTAATAGCATCTGTTATTCTGCTAATACAGAATTACAATAGTAAAAGATAAAAAGAGAAGAACCATTTAAAAATCTTTTTTTTTTCTCCATGTGCCAAACACAACAAAGAACTATATAATTTCTCAACAAGCTTTTAGGAATGCACAGTTAGGTGCAAAGTCAAAATATAAGGTGACAGCTGTGTACATGTAGACCTCTTCCTATTCCAAGTAGTACCTGGCTTGGTGGTTGCATAAATCTTGCCTGACTGGATAAATAATTCAGCAATACTGAAGTCCATGTCATGGCAGTCTCATTCAGATCAATAGTCAAAATAGGTAATTATAGAAAATCCAGGTGTCAAAATTAGAAGTATATTGTCATTATACATTCTTTCAAATAGGCTTAAACCTATAAGGATATGAAGGTGAAACCTTTGAGTTTTTCCATATTGTACTGCTACATTTTATAATAATTACAAAATCTCAATAATTTGATTGACCCTAAGAAGACCCACCGCTATTGTGACATCATTTAAAATATAATTCTCAAACAAATTCTTTTTAAGCATATATAACTACTATGAAAGGCAAAGGAAGCTACTATGACTATTTTAATTCAAAGAGTATCAGTCTCTAAAACTGTTTATTTTTACTTATCTTTAAGATAGGGGTCATTCTCATTGTGAACCAGCACTAGACACAGAGGTATACTGCCAGTATTATTAGTCATTTCCTTTGTCAGAGCAATTTAAATTTGATTTAATCATCTGGCATCATGCAGCAGTAAACTCCCTGGTTGAGAGATCACTGCTTTATGAAGACAGAGTAGAACTTGGCTCCTGAATGATTCTCGATCCGCTTTTCAATATTCTCTATTTTCCCCAGAAGCCTCAAGTTTCTAGGGCAAAAAACCCAGAAGAGTTGCATCCAGCTTTTATACAATGCAAGAGCTCATATAGATCTAGAAAGAGCAAGTAAGCGAGATATAACTTACAAAAAATGAGGTGAAAAAAAAGAATGGTTCCCAAGAATGGTTCACAATCATTATGCATCATTGATGAAAGGGAGACCAAACATCAATATATAGCATCAAGAATATTTGCTGTAGCAAAGAGGTAGAAGTAGTTGATCAAGTCAGACATTGTAATACAACTCTAGAATTCAAATGAATATGATTAAGTGATCTGTATCAGTTTTCTGATTGCTAATTAGGAAAAAAAGAAATCCATTAATAACAAATTAATCTCTTTGAATATTGTCTACATATGATCTCTTTTAATATAGAAGCATCACTTATAAAACATTTTTAATATTGTATGTCATGAAAAGGTATAGTATGTGAAAATATATTTATATATCATAGTTATTTTTAATTTATAAAGCAATTATTAGTAATCTATTAAGAACTGAAATGCTGGGGAAAAGTAAGATAGGTGCTAGGTCCTTTTTTTTATGCAAGTCAAAGAACTCATCCTTTCATACAGTATTTCCCTAAGGTTACTAAAGTATCTGCTTGATTCTTTAGTTCTTAGAAGAGAGCTCTAACATAGGGATTATTAAATCAACTGTTAGAGGAAGAAAAAAAAAAGAGCTTTTGAGAAAGTTTGTTTTCCACGTGCTTCCTCAAAAAAAGCTTTCTTTCAGTAGCCTTCAGTATCATTATCAAGGATTTAACCCATCAGGCTAACTCAGGTAGCAATAGTGTAAAAATAAGTGATTGAAGAGTAAAATGGAGATATAAAGTAAATGTTTTTTATATACAGATACAGCTATTTTAGTTCAGAGTGCTTTAATTACAGTAGATAGGATGTATGAAGATGCTTTCTACACAACCACATCTGAGATGATAAACGGATTTCAGTCCCTCAAGATGAATATGTGATATTTCTTCCTTACAGTGACGAGAGAGGGATCCAATTTTGACACAAGCAAATGTCATCTTAGCCCCAAGTTGTACCATCCTTTCTAAAGCGTGTAATTTTATTTTCAATCTCCCACATACAGAAGCAGTAGAATGAAAGGATCTAAATTTCAAATTTTGCCACTTGTAGAGTAACAAAGTCCTTTTTCTTTCAGACTCTGTAAATGGCTAGTGTTCATTGATACTGTTGTGTAGTGTTCTTTTATACCAGCTACTTGAGTTAGATTTTTTGGCAAAATGTTTTATTTAGATAAAAATACATTTCTCCGGCTTTTTCACTGAAATAAATGATGTTTTCTTGTGATCACAAGGTGAGTAAATCCACTGTAACACCATCATTCTAGTCAACAGTGCATTTATAGTCCCCATGGCAGTTTTCCTGACAGCACAGAGAAACTACAAAGGCTTATCTGGTGCTTACATGATATCAAGATTACTGGAAGTATTTTTAAAGTGCAAGTCAATAATGGTGGAGAGAGTGTCCGTAAGATGCTGTTATGGAAGCATACACTAAAGATTTGGCTTTCAGCAGCAGATTGAACCCACAGTCTACTCTCACCTGCAATTTCCAAGGTCATAAACAAAGTCCAACAACTGTACGTAATATTTTATAAAGAGTTTCATGCAAGAGATTAATAAGACCTAGACCAGAAAGATTCTTAGATGCTAGGAGTGGAGGAACAGAAAGAAAAAATAAGAAAAGGCAAATGCAAACATGCTGTTACCATTTTGTCGCCTATGATTTTCTCAAATTTTTTCCCAAATTTTTCCCAAAATCCTCAGGTGAGAGAAATAGTCAAATCTTTTTGAAAATCTGTAGCATCGAATAGAGTCCTCTGCTTACACTTTCAGAGAAGTTCAATACATTTAAGAGTCAATCACGTTTAATCACCTCTACTCTTCTTTTTTTTTTAATAGTTCACTTTAATTGGGTAACCAAACTTACTAATCTATAGTTGCCTGACTTGAACTTGGTAAGATTAAAGAAAAAAATAAAAAAACAAGAAAAATCTACATTTATGACATCCCATTTCATTGGCAACAAGATAACAAGATTAATTGAAGCAACTGTGATTTATCATCTTAGTTTACTATTTGATTCTTACAGGCAATTATCGTCTTTGTAATTTGATATTCTTAATACTGACTTTTTTATACAGATTAAAATTAAATCTGATAAAAAAATGGAAGAATAGTCAGGCTTCTTGACTTCTTTTGTAGTGAGCCTCAATGCATCGAATTTAGAGGTTCTTCTCTGAATCATTTTGTTCAAATATTATTTTCTTTTTATCTCAATAAATCACTATATGTACTTACTAGTAGACTTTCCTAGCTAATACCTTTGAGAAATATTTTCAAAATAATATTTAGATCGCTATCAAGATGTTCCTCCTAGTCTTTTTAGAGTTAGGATGGAATTTTAATTCCAAAGCCAATAGCAATTTTATTTAAACATAATTTAATTTTCTCAACAGTTATTTATTATTATTTTGATATTTCACTCTGTGTTTAACCATAAATTTACTTTTATTCTTCATTTTATTTCTGAGTTTATTTTCCCCTTTGTGTCTCTTGCTAACAGAGGTGTATTGTCTAAGTGTATAAAACAGTGTATCTAACTAATTCTTATATCATCTGTATGCATTTTATTCTTAATGGATTTTTTTTAGAAAATATTCTTAAATATTTTTCATTTTATTATAATAAAAATAATATTAGAAGAAGGCTATTCTGGTTATTATATTTCTTTGAGCCTACTAAAGATGCTGGATTTAAACATATATTTAACCTCTCTTATGGGTGAAATGGTGTATTTTCAACCATGGTCTGTGTCCTAATGTTGAGTATATTAGGAATCTTTTCTTGTAGGTTTTTTGACCAGTTGCTATTTATGAATTTACCCAGTGCATCGTATTATCTCATGACACTTAATTAGTATAGCTGGTGATAGGCTATCACAAAATCTGTTTGAGTTTTGTGCCTTCAAAGCTTCCCTTACGTTCATTAGCACTTTATGTTCTCTGAATCCAGCCAAGCTGAGTGACTGGCTTTATGATCTAATACTGTTCTTTCGAAGGGAATAATTTTAATGGAATTTTAATTCATAATGAATCAGTAACATAAAATAATTAATACATCCTGTCTGAAATTGCTCTTTAATTCAGAGGGTTGGTCATGTAAAATGGGAAGGGAACTTATATATGTGGGTATACATATATATGTATGTATATACATACACACATATATATGCACATATACACACATATATATGCAGTTATATATGTATGTATAAGTATATAAATTACACCAAATTATGATAAGGAAAAATCAAATATTATCAAATTTCCATTACGTATCTTTGTTTTGAGCATTTGCAAATGGAATTTTGCACTTCTGGTACTTCTCTATCTTTTAATTTGAAAGATGCTTTTTAATTTGAAAGATTGTTCCTCTATTTTTAATAGAACTACATGAATTTCAAAACAAAAAGTCACCAAACACCATGCTTGGATTATATCATTTCCTTCTCTGTTCATGGAAATATATATATAAAATATAAATATTTATAAATATATATAAAATATATTACATTTATATAAAATATATATTTTATTTATAATTCATATATATAATATTTATAAATATATATAAAATATGTAAAAATATATATTTCCTTTGTGCTGGCACTCTTCTTGAATATATTAGCACTAGTTCCTCTTATAGAAGAGGAACTAGAAGAATTTCCTTTTTTTTTCTACTTTATCTTTTCCTTCCAACTCATATGCCACTCTTTGTGTTGTTTATAAAAAAAATAAGATGTGTATGTTTTATACAAAAAACAAAATCAATACACACATACTAGGAATATTTGTTTATATATTTATATGTTATATAAATACCTAAAGGGAGGCAGTGAGGAGGATGGGGTTGGCCCCTTTTCAGTGGTGGACAGTGACAGGACTAGAGGAAATGGCTTCAA
>JAUBOD010000313.1:279956-290582 GCA_032353885.1 Nothura maculosa
ATGAGGTTCCTCTCTGCCCAACTCTCCAGCCTGTCCAGGTCCCTCTGGATGGCAGCACATCCCTCCAGAGTGTCGGCTACTCTACCCAGCTTGGTGTCATCTGCAAACTTGCTCAGGGTGCACTCCGTGCCCTCTTCCAGGTCGTTGATGAACAAATTAAACAGTTGCAGGCCCAGCACTGACCCCTGTGGGACACCACTGGCCACAGGCCTCCAACTGGACTCAGCCCCATTTATTACCACCCTCTGAGCTCTGCCATCCAGCCAGTTCTCGATGCACCGCATCGTGTACTCATCTAGTCCACTCCCCTAGAGCTTCCGTGTGAGGATAGTATGGGAGACGGTGTCGAAAGCCTTGCTGAAGTCAAGGTAGACAACATCTACGGCTCTCCCTTCGTCCAGCCAGCCAGTCATCCTGTCATTGAAGGCTATGAGGTTCATCAGACATGACTTCTCCTTGGTGAATCCATGCTGACTGCTCCTCAGTACCTTCTTCATATGTCTGGAGATTCTCTCCAAGATGAGCTGTTCCATCACCTTTCCAGGGATGGAGGTGAGGCTGACTGGTCTGTAATTGCCCGGCTCCTCCCTCTTGCCCTTTTTGAAGACTGGAGTGACCTTGGCTCTCGTTCAGTCCTCAGGCACCTCCCCTACTCTCCAGGACCTCTCGAGAATGATGGAGAGAGGCTGAGCAATAACCTCGGCCAATTCCTTCAGCATTCGTCGGTGCATCCCATCTGGGCCCATAGATTTTTGGGTGGCCTGCTTGCCTACGTGATCCCTAACCCAACCTTTCTCAACCAGCGGAAGCTCTTCCTCTACCCCATTAATTTCTCTATCACTTGAGCCCTGCAGTTCATGGCGAGTGGCCTTAGCAGTAAAGATAGAGGCAAAAAAGGCATTTAGCAACTGTGCCTTCTCGGCATCCTCCGTCACCAAGGCCCCCTCCCCATTCCACAGCCCACTAACATTTTCCCTCGTCTTCCTCTTGCTGCTAACGTACTTATAGAAACCCTTCCTCTTGTCCCTGACATTCCTCGCCAATTCTAATTCCACCTGGGCTTTGACCTTCCTCATTTCGCATCTGCGTTCTCTGGTAATGCAGCTATATTCTTCCCACGTGGCCTGTCCCTTCTTCCATAAGCTGTACACTCTTTTTTTCTCGTTATCTTTGCTCAGGAGTCCCTTGCCCATCCATACAGGTCTCCTGCCCCACCTACTCGACTTCTTTTACACTATACAAAGATCAGAACTAATAGAAAACTCTGAAGAAATGCCTGCATTCGACAAATAACCATAAATGCTTTCTTATAAATTCACCATGTACATAAGGGAATCAGCTAAACCATAATTATTTTGTTCGCATAGGATATCATATATGCTTGCATATTTGCAATTTGAATAATACTGATGATGCAAACATAAGAAAATGTGCAATGAGATTTTTGTCTTTGACTCAGTAAAGTGGAGGAATTTAAAATGTGCTTACTTAAAGAAGACGTAAAAAATCTTTTCATACATATATAGTAAGCAGGAACTACTGGGAAATGCAGAACACACTGATAGAAGTAAAGGTCAAGACTTGCTTCCATTCATGTTGAAGGATATGCCAAGTTTTTTGCATATCGTAATTCATCAAATAACCTAATTAACTTGTTTAAAAGTATAATTAAATTAGGCATGCTTAAGGTCATGCAATTATGGGCCTGAAAAGAATTTTACCCCAACAAAGCTCCTGCAATCCAGATGACAAATCACACATCTTCTAATAACTCTCCATTCCCAGACAGCTATTAATTATATTTTCTTAAAACCAAATTAAAGGCATTTTTTGTTGTTTTAAAGATACTGTCTAGTCACAAGATTATTAAGAATCAGTATAATTGACTTAGGACATTAGCTCTTTACTGGAACTAGGAATTGCCAGCTTCCCATAAGAGAAATAATCAGGAGCTATTGTAGTTACCATTTCCAGATTCACTACTAAATTCACCATGATTTTCACCGTATTTTCTTTTCTGATTAACCTTTATCTTTCTCATGATGTGAAAGTGCATAAATTGGTTATATTATATTGTCTTGGGACTTTGCCCTCTCCAAAATTCTGAACAAGAAGAAAAATGCTCCTATCACTCTAATAGAAAAAAAAAAATGCCCAACTTCACTATTAACTGACACTTCACCTAAGCTGAAGGATTCCAAAGTGAGTCATTCAAAAGGATGGAGGTGAGCAGAGTGAAAATATTTTGCCTAATTCCTTCTTTCAACACCAAAATTCATAGCACTCTGAGTCAGCTGAGTTGCCACTGACAGGGACTGTGGCCACATGGAGCACAGATAGCAACAATTACAGCTGCAGTGATAAGACCAGGTTGGAGCATCACAATGACAAGGCAAGGGTCATATCAATGAGGTGTGAGGAAAGCATATCTACAACATAGTTTGGGAAAGGAGTAAGGACCACCACTTAAACTGCCTAGAAGTGATCCCCAGGCAGAGTTGTGAAGCACAGCTATATCTTGGCTGTTATATCGAGGTCCAGGGACATCCATTACCAGGGAGAAAGAGGTGGCAGAGAAGTGTTTTGGTGGAGGGCAGTACAGCTTGGTCAAATCTGTGGGAGTCTGCCAGAGTTTATATGGAGTGTTTCCTAGTAAAGCCAATCTGGACCTCTCAAACGCAGCTCAGTAACAGTCACAGAAGACACTCGATATGTAGTACTTCCTACAGTTTCAAACAGCTATTCTTTTGTCCCTACTTGCCCAATTTTAAACTGAAAATGCTAGTAGAAATCTCTCTTTACATTAAGCTCAAGAGCATCAGCTAGAATGATGGAAATAGAGAGCATGATTCGAGCTATCACTCAGCTACCACACGCTATACTATAACCTGACACTGATACTGCCATAGGAAAAGAAATCAAGTGTGGGTACAACTAACAGTTAAGCATGGACAGAAAATTTTTGAATATTCTGAGAGATGGATGTGCATTTTTGCCTGGTGATGGAGGATAATCATCTTAAATTGAAGCATCTTCAAATCCTCTTCCTCAGTTCTCTACAAGATGGGAAGTGCTCCCCTCGTCCTTCCAGGACAAATAGTTGGAAGGTATTTGTCTCTTCACAGGGAAACAACTGCTTAAGATTTATATTAAGTAAGAGAATATTACAATATGACTCTGAAATTAAATAACAGATATGGCTTAGTGCAGCTCAGCACATGGGTAAATTGCATATTTGGTTAAAATTCTGAGGCTTCAAACCAAAACGATGAAACTGATCTCCAGTTCAGCATTATGTTTTATTCTTTATTCTCTATTCAGATTTATTTCAAAATCAATTCTTCCTTTCTTTATTAGAAAACTTCCTGTGTCATCTCTACCTTACATATTCTATAGCTCCAGTTGTTCCAGATACACCCCAGTGCAAATATGTGCCGAACTTATCTCTCAACTTATAATAAAGTATGTCTCCAAAGAATGGCAAGACTCAACAGTAGAATTAATAGATGTGATCACACATTCTGAAAGGTGTGAACTTTTTTCATAGACCATTTTCAAACACAGACTCCACAAGAGAAAGCACAGATTCAAGGCCTTATCTTTATCCTTAGATCTTGATATATATATAAAAGCATACAGCTGGACAGAAGATTATGCAGTAGGAGTCAAATGAATTGAGATTCTAAACAGCATGCTGCATGAATAGCTCCCACATTTTCCCTTCTGTCATGTTAATTGATTTCAAAATAGAATGAAAACTTATTTCTACAAATTAATGTAATATAAGTTTTATTTGCTTATGTTTGATAATATACAAAGATAGGCAATGTTACCATCATGTTGTTAAAACTGTTTTTGTGTGTGTGTGTGCATTGCCTGGAAATATGGATGATTTGTTACTTTTTCTGACTGGTTTGATTGATTTTTTCATGATATGTCTTAAAGTTCTGTGTATTTCCATAAAAGGCAGGTAGTACTATAGCAGACATATTTTGAAAGTAGCACTGTTATGCAAGAACTATAAAAATGTTGCATCTGTAAGAATTAGCCTTCTTTCTGTTCTCAGTTATGTCTTGTGGGTCAGGTTATTGTGAAAGATAAAAGTTTTTGTTGTTACCTGAGACTGCCTTTCTTGCTTCCTCTGGGGGACATCAGGACACATAAAAGACAGTTTTATATTTCCTTGAGGTGTTACAATATATGCAACTGTTAGAAAGTTGAACTGAATTTAAGAGCCACTGTCTCAATGGGTTCAGCTGTAAAAAATGTGTAGTTAGTTTTTCTTCAAGTGCTTCTACAAATGGATACTCATAATGCAGTTATCTGAGCTCATAGACTTTATTTTTTTCTTTGTTATGCATTCCTGGTCTCTGCACAGCCATAATGTGCTCTGTAATTCCTCTCAGCTGTCCTAGATTTAAGAAAGAGCATCTATTTGATGTATTCCACTCTGTAAATATATTTATATTAATTATTTTTCTTCTTTATAGGTTTTGTATAGATCTTATGTATTTTCAGCTGGCTGATTTACATAGTGATAAAAAGCAGTCTTGTCTGATACTCTCTATGAACATTAGCACAGCATATGACCATGAAACTAGTAATATCCCTGAAAATCTAGACTCCACTATCCAACTTGTGCTGTAGTTCTAACCAAATTACTCTGCATCAGAAAATCCCAAGCATATGGCCCATGCCAAAAGGCCCCAGCAAGACCTCAAGCTAAGAAGCAAACAAAATCCTACACCGGTGAAAAAAAATTTCATTTAAACAAAATTTCCAGGTATATTTTTTTTTCCTAGAGAGACCTCACTGAGGGGTAGTTATCCATGAACTGCTGAAAAGAGCATACTGTGGAATCTCTAGAGATGGAGTAAGTTCTTGACTTTGGTCTGACATGTGCCGTTTGGGTTGGTTCTTTTTCTTCTTTCTTATGCCTACGATTCTTCTTTGTCTTCTTTGCCTATCTGATCAGACTAGAAGTGGTTTGAGCCCATGTTTATATGCTTGTCTGGTAGGCAGGGACCCTTGTCTCGCAATCCCAGATGTGACTAGGATTGTCCAGGAATATCACCAACACAGAGGAAACATAGAAGAGTCTTTAATGGGGAGCTTGATGCCCCTGAGGATTCAAATGGGAATTATGTTTGTTTCTAATGTGCAGCACAGGCTAAAACTGTATCAATCAGGTTTAGGAACTGGTAGCATAAACAAAATCTGGGGAATTGCTGAGTAAATGGTGTTGTGAAGAAAGATTTTTTTTCTATGGAAGTGGATAGGACTGGAAGGAAATTGTTGCAGTTAAAATTGCTAAAAGTGAATGGGCTTCATTAGTTTTTGTTTCCAAAACAAGTAGAAAGAAACATTTCAGCCTCTAAGGTCTTAAAAAACAGTGACTTATTTAAATTTATTAATTATTAATTATTTTATTAATAATACTTTTATTTTTATATTTAATAATTAATTTAATTATTAACACTATTATTAATATTTATTTAAAGATGAGTCATTTCTTTTCAAAGCTTCAACCAACTTTGGAAACGATTATCATGTTTACAGTAAATCATTAAAACATTAAAGCCTTTTTCAGAAAAAAAATCTACTGTTCAGGTGAATTTCCTGAAATGGAATACATTAATCTTACCTTTATTTTTTCAGTTTTATGAATCAGATTGGATTAAATTTACTTTTTTACTTCCTTTTGAACAGTATCTGGCTTAGTGTTAACCTCTGTGCTGTAGTCCCATAGTGAAAAGTAAAATGTGTGATAGTACTTCTTCAGATCCTGTGGGAAGTATCTTTATGGGAACAAAATGGAGTGTTCGAACATTTTCAGAATGTGCAAACATCTGACTGTTTCATTCAAGAGCATGAGCAAAGCTGGCAGACTAGAAAAACTTGAAAAATCTACTCATATTTATATATTTGGTGGCATTTTGAAGACAATGTGAAATCCTTTATTATTATCTGTAATAAGCTGTTACTAACCAAATTTACATTCTTAGGTTTTCCACTGGATTCTGGTGATGAGATTGTTGTACTGTCCTGTGCAACTTTATCAAGGCACACATTATTGCTATTTGCTGTATCTGGCTGGCTTGAGAATACCAAATGGAGAAAAGAGCTTGCAGGTTGATCTTGCATGCTGCAGGCCTGAAGACTGTCCAAAGGAAGGGTTGGTCTGTCTGGACCATTTATTTTGTTATGAAGCTTCTCAGCTATAAAACGGTTTCTCTGCATGCTTACTAGATGATGTGGCTGAAAGCTGTGCTGTGCCAAGTTTCACCAAACATCCCTCACTTACAAATGTTAAACAGCAGCACCTGCCCTGGTATAGGGAAATACATTGCTTAAATGGTGATGTAAAGAGCAAACCTATGTAAAAATATTTCACAGAACATGCAGAGCAATATTAACATTTTTAAGTATGCTGGTCTTGATTGCATTAGTGACTTAAGAAATGATATTGCAGCTTTTTACCCTATTTGCTTGCTGAATAGAACTTTATTTAATAACTCGTTAAAGCTCTTACAGAAGCAAAACAGAACTAATGATAAAGTAGAAGGGAATGAAATAACTCAATGATTTAGTTAATTTAAACATGAATGTTTAAAGAAGGGGAGATATGATGCTGTCTTCTTTTAAATAGAAAACTTCATTATTGCCTTTGTTCTTGTCTGCGAAGAACTCAATCATCTCTCTCCTGCTACAAAATTACTAAACATCAAGCAAATATTGTTCTATGTTATTTGCACAGTCTGAGAAAAAGATCGATTAACTCTGGTTTTCTCCATAAACTGTCAAAGTTGGTGAGCAAAATGCTGTTCATAGGTATGGACTGTTGAGTGGCACGAGAAGGCTATAATTTCATTATTGTGTTAGCCTTCCTTTTTGTTGGTTGGTTGGTTGGTTGGTTGGTTCATTCATTCATTCATTCATTCATTCATTCATTCATTCATTCATTCATTCCCCCACTTGCACTTGTGTAGGTGGATCTATTTTTCTTCCTGCCTACCCATAAATATATATTTGGGCATACTTGTGAATAATTTGATACCTTCTTTAAGTTCCACTAAGGCACTTGATATAATTTATTTTCATTTACAGTCTTAATCTGATGTCAGTTTTTGACTTGACTGTATGAACCAAACTTCTCTTTTGACAGTAAAGATATAGGCTTTATATTAGTAATGGAACAAATTATAGACATTACATACGTGTTTGAACATACACACATGCACACATGAAAAATATCCAAGAACCCTTTCCAAAATCTTTAAGAGCAGTTATAATTTCTTGGGTCTTTACCTTCTCATAGACAGACTCATCTCCATTTTTATTAACATTTTAGAAGAGTGAAAAATGTCCTGCATAAATTTCAGAGTTATTTCTGATTAGACTTCATGCAATAGAAATAAGTACTTTTCACCTGGGGCTGCCTAGTATTTTAGTGCACACAAATAATCAGCCTGCCCATAGCCCTACCAAAATGCAATTATTCAGACAGATGTAAACCACATTTTATGAAAGCAATAAGACATGACTCTCTGTGGGCAATTGTTACAAAATTTTGAAGTATTTGCAGTCCAACACTGAGGGCTGAGTATATTTTACCAGCTGCAAAGTACAGTAATCTCCAAGAAGCACATTACCTAGAATATATCCTTGCTAGTAATTCAGGTTTGTTTTCAAAAGCAATGGTTATGAATTACCAGAATGGCAATAAATTCTGGAAAATCAATAATATAATATTGGTGATGTGTAGATGGGATATTGATGTAGTCATTATCTTACTCATAACTTGCTTGAGAAATCTCCATTACAGTTAGCAATTCCATAACTGTTTATTGGTTTTGTGATCTGTTACCTAAAGTTTCCACAAAAATATCTCTCCATTTTGGATGCATGGACTACTCCACAAAAATCTTTTCCCATAATATAAAAAAAAGAACAATAACAACAACCAAATAATTTCATAATTCTAGGAAAGTTTCAGGTTTCTATATATTTGTGTATATATATATATATGTACATATGCATGTATGTATATGTGTATATATGTATTTACATGCAATCCTTCTCTTACATAACTAAAATTCTTGTGAAATAGTTTTAAGGCCTTATGGAAGTTCGGCCTTAATTCACTCTTTAGCTGTGAGTGAAAAAATTTTACTCTTCTGCGGATATGATGAATTTATGAGAGGAAAGCTAGCACTGGAGTTATTATACCATGGCACTGGAGTTATTATACCATGCTTTAATAAGTATTTTGCTAGTGGCATCTAGTGTCTAGAAGAAAAAAGAATTAGTTTTTCAATTTTCATTCTAATGAGCAATACTGAACTTTTCAACCCAAAGAGAGTTGTGGCATCACTCTGCAAGAGCTTGTGTATGAGCAGAAGCATTAGAAATGAAAGTAAATTTTCAGTAAGTTAATAAATCCAGGCTTTCCTGATCCTTATATGACTTTATCCCTTGTATATATATTCACCATGTTCCAAAATTTGAGAAAAATAGCTTACCATGTGAGGTTTGCAACGGGATGAAGCTTGATGCTGAAATTTTCCTACAACCCCTTGGGTTATACAATTTGATTTTTTGTAATCAATAAATGGTCTAAAATTAGACATTCGTATCATTAAGTTGTATGAATCACACTTATTGACAACCCCAGAGCTGCATATAGTTGCACTCCAAATTAAAAACACAAGTGTCACTGTATAATAGGAAATTATTTTTTGGTTTGCAATTTCAGTTTTTCTTTGTGTGCAAGGAACTCCATGTGGCTGTTGTACTCTGAGTGAGGTGATATATACTCATAGCTAGAGCAAGGCAAAGGTATTCTAGTTTAAAGTGGAATATGGGATACCCAAGCTGAGTTTTATAGCAAATAACATTCAGATATTTGTTGCACAAAGAGGATTCTAATAAATTGTGTTATTAAGCAACATACCTTTTAAGGTCTTGATTTCTCAGATGAATACAGCCAAGCTGAAACTAAGATTTGCTCTGTCCTGCAGTTCTAAATGCACCACCTTTATGGCTCAGTAGGCAGATTTACTCCTAAAATTATGGAATTAAAATTTCTGAGACACCCATACACCATTATCTTTCTATCAAATTGTTCAGCCTTAGGATTTCTTTTTTTTTTCCAAGAAAACTCTCAGTTCTTCAGAATTGAAAGTTGTTGCACATTTAAAATCCAAAGCAAAAGACTTTAGTAGGAAATATTGCCCTGGCTGCACTATGCTAAACCATTGTTTAGCATAGAGAAAAAAAACATTGTCAAAACAACTTCCTGGACTAATAATTTCTACTGCTAAGTGTAATAAACTTTGTAGATACTGTCTATAATCCTTCCCAATAATCTAATCTCTGAATGTTAAATCCAATGGAAGCAGCACTAAAATTTCAGTGGTTAAATGCTTTATGCAATAAGTTCATAGGCTGTGTGGCTTTCTGGATTGATGTTTTCTCACCATTCAGTTACCCCATTCACAGATACTTTTTTTTTTTTTTTTGGCCTTGCTCACTTTTAATTCCCTAGCAGATAGCCCTTCTTAATCATCAATAGGTACAGCCCACTTAGAGACATATACACCTAATAAAAATAACCTTACTACTTAGGAAAAGGTTCCATTCATATTATACCATCTAGAGCCGAAAAAAAAGCTTAGTAATTTATAGGTATAAACAGGTCCTAATTGTTTTTTTTTAAATAGCATTTGGCTGTTAGAAAGCTTAAGAAATGTAAATAGGTAAGTACATGGATAATTACTCTCAATGATTTAACTTTATTTTTAACAACTTTATAGGAACAATCTTGCATTCCTAAGATTCACTTTAGTGCTATGTCATCTATCATCTGGTTCTAAAAATCAGTATCAACAAAATTATTTTCTTTGCATTGTTTTTCAGTATTGCAGAAGGTTACAAATAGAATTTTCGTAGCACAGTGTCTTGACAAGCATGAATGCTGAAAACATGATTTCAAATTAAAATAAATGTCTGATACATCAGCTTTTATATGATGCATTAAATCACTCTTTGATTGACACAGTTGTTATAGTGTCTTAGGATGTGGCAGCAATTTATGATGCAGCATGCCAGGTGTTAGTGATTCTGAATATTTCTAATCTTTATTGCTAATGCTATTACTACTTTTAATGTATGTCAGAGTACAACCCAGATGGAGCTGTAGCTGTCTCATCCATCAATTAGATATTACAGCTGCCAGTTGGGAAGCAGGTTTAAAGCTACATTTGATTTTATGTTACCTCTCTGCTCTTTCAGTTCTTTGACGTAGCTTGTATGGAAGCAAGCTGGTATGAAAGCAAGAATAAGACTTCCAAGTTGTGACTGCTTAAAATTCTTATCTATCATCTGGTGACATTTTTTCCACAACTCCAGAAAAAGAAGAGAGAGACCAGAATCTGGATTCAGTCTTCCCTCTACATTTTAAAGGTGATTTTAGTATTTCACACTTTTTTATGTTTCTAAATATAACAAATTAAATTTTGAATGATTCTCATATGACGCGGAGGATTCAGACAAAGCACATACGACCAATGTGATCAGTGGTTTGCCCAAGTTTAATAGAGAAAGAGCATCCTTATATATTATTAG
>JAUBOD010000313.1:290821-318516 GCA_032353885.1 Nothura maculosa
GCTGTGGCCCTGGGGCGAGCAGAGCCCCAGGTCAGTCCAGCTAGCGAACGAGGCTTGCTGACCCCCGATCGGCAACAGATATTCATGAATGCAGAGAGCAGCTTCAGTGTAATCACATTGGCATCATTTCCTTAGCAATCAAGCTCAAATAAATAAATGTTCTTTGTTTGGCAAGTTACTTCAGAATGACAAATCAATAATTCCCTACAGGAAAACATCAAAAAATTTCAATACATTTCATTTTTGATTATTTTAATCAGAGTTTGATTAAAAACTGATGAACCTTTTCCTTTCAAGAATTTTTTATTTTAAGAAAAAAACAATCATCAGATTATTCTATTTAGAGAACTTTAAAATGAGAAGATGAGGAAAACAGTAAGGTAAAACACAACTTGCTGGTATCTTTAGAAAATAAAAGACACAAGGAGGAGTCAGTAACTTTTATTTTAGGTTTGTTTAAAGCAAATCTGAGCGCAAGTCCTGAAAAAGACTTTGTAGGTTACAGTCTGATGTTAGTGGAAAAAAAGTACCTGATATCCTATTCCTTTTTCCTATTCTCTTACATGCTATGTAGTAGTTGTGAATTTAAATCGAATGTCAAAATGCTGTTAAAAATATAAGTGGATGAGTCTTCTGTAGCAGTATCTTTACATAATTTTTGTTCAAGTGCAGACTGGCATACAAGTTGTCATAAATTAAATAATATGCCCAGTAGGTTGTTCATAATCTCCAATTGTACTTTTTATTAGGTGAGGTGTTTTTTGTTTGTTTGCTTGTTTTTAAGAATAATTTACTTTATCAGCAATAATGATGGTAGATTGTCTGGATACTAAAGAAAGCTGTTGTTTTCCCTGTGCTCCTCGTACTTTTTAAACGTTTTGCTTGAAGCCCCATGTTTTGTCCCCTGGCCTCATGCTTTATCATTTTCCGAAGTCATTCCTATAGCATCCTTGTCTTTGCTTTTCTGAAAACACCAAAACACAGTTGTGGACCAGGACCTGACTAGCCTTGGCTGGGCCTCAGGTGTAGTGCACAAGCCCTGGTGATAGCAAAGTAAGGCTGAGTCATCTTGAGGGAAGTATTGTTTGAGAGGGGCTTTGATTGCTGCCATTATTTTTCCATTGCCTGTTTGTAGCTGTTTTTGTATTGACCAATTAAGGAGCGTCTGGGAGCGCCTGATGTTTTGAAGTGACCAATCCACTTGAGACATGCTACGGTTTATATGCTTTATATAAAGATGTGCGTAGCAACAATAAAGAAGCCGTTTTACTTGCATCAAGCTGCGTCCCGTCTCTCAATCACGGCACACAATTCTCAAATATTTTCCTTATTCAGATAGCCAAAGAAATTTTTTTTTTCTGTGTAAATGAGACAGGTAAGAGTTGTGGAAGGAAATAATCTTTTCTCAACATCAATAAATATTTCTCTACAGTTTATAGCATACTGCTTCCATATCCCTTTTTTGATGTTTGCATTTCTTTCTAAAATAAAAATAAATCTTAAAAAAAGCTCATAAGTTTCTAAGACCACCTGAGTTTAACTCATACTTAAGACAAATTCAAAAGATACTTCAAATGAAATACGAACAGTTTTTTCTCAGTATAGTAGTTATTCTGCATGAAATTTAAAGAGAACTTAACAGGAAAGGGCTGTTTATGACTTGTTCCTTTTGAGAATTTTTTGAAATTTACTCATTTTAAAATTGTCTTTTCAACTTTATTTTTATTTTCTTTTTAACCAAACAGATGCACAAGAGAATCACCATGTGATTTCTTCCACCAATTGTTAGAAATACACATGCTTGATTTTTCTCTGTTTTTCTAGATTTCCCATCTGTTTATACTCAAAACCCATGCAATTCATTTAAAAAGAAAAGTTAAAAGAGCATACATTAGGCAAGAATTAGTTTTCCTTTTAGTTTTGTTAAATGGCATAATGACAGCAGTAGACTTCCCGTGTCTACTTAGATTAGAAACCAATAATCCACAGTTTATGAAGAAATTCGGTGTATGGAAAATGCATGCAATATGTTCTTGTCTCTCTAAACAGACACACTCAGGTTTCCTGTTCAGTCTGTTTCTGTCTTCCAATGTGCTACTACAAATAATTAGCCCAACAGGATATCAGTGGATTTAAATTCTGTGAACCATAGGAGTGTTTATTCATTCCTTCTTATATTCACACAGTATATTGGACCCTTTTCTCCATTCATCTCCTGCTAAGTGAACATATGCAACTCTTGGGAATTGTAGGCGTAATGTCATAAGTCATTGCTCTAATTTGAAAGATAATGAATGAAATAATATATACATTTACTGTGCTGTGTATGATCTACAGAAGATCTTACTCTGTTTTGGTTCTGTAATGGGCAATTTTAATAGAGGTCTCTGCCCAAATCTAACAGATACTTCTTTCCAAGCAGTCAGCAATTTAAAAAATGATATCTTGCATAACTGTGTCCATATCTGCAGATATATTTATGTAGCATTTCTTTAAATTCATGGAAAGGGAAATCATGGTGAGGAGACGCATTTTATATTACTCCTACAGATTATCTAGATAAATTTTCTTAACCATTTCCTTAATATTGTTGTTCTGGGCTTTATTCTATTTATTTTTTCCCCTTTAAAAATATTGATGATGCAGTTTGGAAACAAAGTGTTTTATTGTATTTTCATCTATTTATTCAGGTAAGAATAAGCTGAAGCTTATTCAGATGCTTATTCAGCTAGGTGCAGGTGGAGAGACATGTTTTGCACTGAAAAAAAAATGCCAGTCCAAACATTGATTAGTTTTCTTTACTGGTCATACTGCATATTCCTGTAGTCCTGTCAGCTGCACAACAATCTGACTTTTAAGGCAATAAATAAAAAAAATACTTGTAATGGAGTAACCTTCAGATCAGAGAGTATGGCAATATAAGACTTGCATCTCAACTAGGAAAATGTTTGAATGTGCTTGGGAAACATTAAAATAGGGTTGTTTAAAGTGTGATAAAAAAATCAGAGTAGAATCCTAATGAAGGATTGGTTTAACAAACCATACAGATTTTGATCCTGTGTATGAACATCTTTTGAGAGCTGTCCAGAGGCCCATACATAGCTCATCAAAATGAGATGCAACTATACATACAAAGTTACAAAAATGCACTGAATATGGCTTCTGTGCAGCTCATCTTTCTTCATGAGAAGTACATGAGAAACAAAACAAATGTTATTCTGTCTCTGTTGTTCAAATACTCCCAAAGAGTAAGCTGACCTCCTGCTTTTTTGTCATGCAAGAGAGAGCACAAGTTCTGATATCCTCAAAACCAAAGTGGTTGACTAACGAGGGTGCTGAGAACTAGTTCACAGTTGTCAGGATAAATGTATTACAGCTAAATTTCTCTTAATAATTGATTGCAAATCTCTCAACTTAATTGCAAATATTTGTAGAAAATAACAACCTTTCATTTTCTTCCATTCTTCTCAATGTGTTTAGAATTAGCAAGTTCAAAGGTCACTGGACAGAAGAGAGTAGGAACAGAGCAATCTGTCTAGATCCTTTTTGTTTTGTTTCTCTTCCACATTTCTAAACAGGTTAATTTGAACAAGACAACTCTCTAAAAGATACATGACGTGTAAAGATAACAAAATTTCTATTCAGCTAGAAGCATTATTATCACTGACCACCATATATTTTTGCAGTAAATTCCTTTACTCTTAGTCTTGATGAAACTAGCTTCTATTTCTGCAATATCACATGGACTAAAGCTTTTTTAGCTGTATACATTTGTGAAAAACAATCTAGGCTAAAAGTGTCTAGCAAGTAAAAGAAACATGACTATTTAAAAGATGTGTCATTTTCTTTTTGGAAGGAAATGTTTAATTTCTTGCTTAATTTCAAATGGTAGTGACTCTCCCAAAATTCAAGTGTTCAGACCAAAAATTTCCATAATTTCCATGCTGAGTGTCTTTATCAGCATCTTCTGTTTTTTGTTGTTGCTGTTTTGTTTTTTAATACTTCATCATTATGATTCCAGAGAGAATGATACAGAAATGTTTTTAGACTGAGTAGAAAAAAAAAATTTTTAACAGCTCTATATATTGGGAGCAAGAGTTTCACATCTAGCATCACTGTGATTCTAACCAAAAAAATTGTCAGAATAGCAGCAGACTAGCAATCTGCTCAAATTCACTGTTGAGTGAAAAGCCAAGAAGATAAGGTGTTAATAGAGGATTGATTGATACATATGTTTGCATCCTTACATATTCTCATGTTACAAAAGTCTACTAGTCTCTTAGTAATAAAACAATCTAGTGCCCTGCATATTTGTGAAAATGACAAAATCAACTTTTGGCTATGCTTAGAGGCAATATATATCTCTATAAGTTTCTCCTGTAGATCAATCATATGTACTGTTTGTGTGCATATATTTTCATGCACTGTTATTTTTATTGAAGTCAGAATATAGAGTCCAAGGATCTCTATTTGAGATATGAGATATTACAATGTTAATAAATATATTCCCATTAACATGTAGATGAAAGCCCTACCTAGAAGATGACATGTAGTAAAAATATTTTAAAGGATTGGAAAATGAGGATATTCACTGGTGATTTGGAATATTCATGGAAAATTGACTGTAATAGTTTCTCTTTTATCTTGGAAATTAAATATCTTTTCAAACATTTTTTGACAACGGAACATGCACACAGACAGTCAGAATTGAGTCAGCTCCATTGAAAGGGATCTGGTTTTTTTTTTTCCTTTTAAATGGAAGTGAATATACATGCTCTATGACTGCAATAGAAAAATTGTTTATTCCTGTATACACTCAATAGAAGACTGGAAAGAATTTATGTTAGCCATGCAATTTTAGTACTTTAATATGGTACTACTTGAAAACTCAGTTCCTTGAAATACACTCCATAAGTCTATGACATGGAAATGACAGGAGGAAAAATCAACTGAAAAGCCCTTCAAATAATTCCTTCTGAATATGAAAGGAAAGCATATGTGTTCAAAAAGAATGACAGAATACCTTGTTTTCATCAATTAAGGATCAAAATAGTGGTAATTACTGATGGGAAAAAAAAAGACATTAAATCTCTAAATGGCACCATCTAAAGTGCGGAGATTAGAGCAACACAAGGACAACAGGAAAAAAAAGATATGTATAAATTCAAAAGGAAGAAAAGGACAATGGGAAGATGGCATTTTAGGAGCACTAGAATCTGTCTGTGAGCAGCAGGAGCTGATGCATCGTCATCTCACAGATATTTCCTCTTCTTCTTATACAAGGGGATGCGTATGAGTACTTAGCTAGAAATTAGTTAAATATTGGTTATCCTTGTACTAGAATATAACTGTCAAATGTGCATAGAGTGATCACATTGTGAGTGGGTTAATGGGCTCTAACCAAGTGACCCAGGAAGACTTATGAGAGGGATGGGCTGGTCCTTCATTCTGAAAAAGGTGCTGAAATATTGCCTCAACTCACTTTTTTTAATGAGGTACTTGATGCTGTGTGGTGGCCAGCGGCAAATGCTTTCAGATTTTCTTCTGGAAGCAAGTGAAAAAATATATACGATCAGCATTACATACTGTTTACTCTGACATAAACTTTTAGTGGGTTTTTTTGAAAATGCAGAGCAGACCTGGGAAATAGAGGAGATGATTAGTGAGATGTGTTAAAATTATGTGGGTCCCTTAAAATGAATTGCTTCTGAGAGCAGTTGTTATTCACAAGAAAGCTGCATCAGAAGCAGCTTACTAAGAAGGAAGAGCATCATTTTCAATGATCAAGAATAGCAGAGATGAAATGGATGGCAAAAAAAAAAACATTCCTCATTTGAGATGTTGCCAATTACTTTTCTTCAGCCAAATTCTTATTAAAATTAGTTGAAGATTTATCATCTTAGTAGAAATATTTCTCATTAACATATTGATTGATTGTTTCAGTATATAAACAAAGGTACTTTTATTAGTACATATGATTTTTAATTAAATATTTGATATTAATTATTCTTCATATTCCTATGCCTATAACTTTTGAACAATGATAAAGAGCAGAAGTAATACTGGGAAGCTCAAAGAGCAAATAACAGATAGTGAATCATAAAGTAAGCACTTGAAAGGTAAAAATTTACATGAAAAATCCTACTAATGTCTCTAACTACACATATATCTCTCTTTTGAAAGCTGCCATAATATTTCCTGAGAGCTATGATTCAGGATGTTTACATTGCTTTTATTCTCAAGTTCTCTGTGATCAGATCACATTCCAAATGATACATTGGGCTGCCACATTTTGGTAAGGATGATGTAGCTTTTAGAAGGAAAAGGATGGAATTAAGTGGGATTTTCTGTAGGACATAGCACAAAAACTGGATTAATATATTTGTGTTTTGGAAGCATTCCTGTCTTATTTAGGGCACTATCAAAACAACAAACTTTTATTCACAAAATAGACTTCTCACAGTCAAAGATTTTATACATAGGCATAACTCATATCTGCTTTACTCTCTCTATAAGGAGTGGAAAATATTTAATGAAGGGAAAATATGAATGAGTCATAAAATGCTCTTTGTTTTGTGGAAAGTGAATTTTCTTTCTGACTGTTTATCTTATTGAATATTCAATTCATGTCTATACAAAATGGAATATGTATTTGCATAGAATGTTAAATCAGCTAATAAAGCTGTTTATGTTGCAAAAACAAAGTGAAAGTTAATGAGATTTATTGCAGCTCTTCTGTAAAAATATACACAAATTTAGTGAGCCCATGTCCTTCTGCGAATGTGTGACATATCATGATTTGCCTAACAACTTTAATTTTTATGTGTAGGATTGCTGTGAGATGAATGGTAAGCATATTTTTCTGCATCTCCTATCTTGTATTGAATCTAGTGAAAATGTCTGCTTTTACTTCCCTTGTCAACCTTGCAGAGGTTTTCCTTGCTTGAAATCTTGAAATTACTTTTTGTTTTTCCCTATGGTGTAAATGAAATAAATTATGAAAACCTAACTTGGTGTTTCTTTGGTCTTATTACATGGAATAATAGGCTAGATGTTGACCTTGGATGGAATAAACAGTATCTTTTAATAGACTGATATGGCAGTTATCAATAAACCTATTGATTCCTACAATGACAGAAGAAAATAATTCCCAGTTAATTGCAGTTAACATCAAGATACAATAACCACAGTAGCAAAAAATCTGAAGACAAAATATTTTTGTCGACAAAAAAGACAAGAGTGCCTGTCTTTAAGTGCATTTAATAAAATGAACACCAAGAGATTTGGTCAGACATTAATCCCACAGAATGACATTGTTCAAGGATGTTGCTCCAATTGTGAAAGGGAAGATAAAACCTGCCTTACAGCTTACTCCTTTTCCTTGCAGGTACAGTCTGCTCCTTTGTGGGCTGAACCTCTCCTTCAGGACTCCTGTAGATTTTGTTAGCAGGCACTTGCTCTTTAATAGGTAAAGCAGCAGACTACAGATGGTCCCAGAAATTTTCATTCAGAAAGGGTCCTTTAGAAAAGTGTTATTGATTTGGGCAGATTGATTGTGTTCATTACAGTATTGGATTTGTGTAAAAGATAAAATCATGTTATGAGAACTTTACTTTTTCAGTCAAGCACATCTGGCCAGAGAGATTCCAAGAAATATTTGTTACAAAGAACTATGGTTGCATGCAAGTAGATATTAAATGAAAGTAAAAATCTGAGTTGCCTGGAATGTAATATCTGAGAACTAACAGAAAATGAAGCTTATTAAGTAAAAAGAAGATAGGTGCAGAAAATCCATTAAGTTCCCAGTAAATCAATACAATAATAGCAAAACGAGGAGGAGGAAAAACAAGTATTATGAGGGGGAAAAGAACTGGTTTTTTGGAGGTTACCTTATAAGATATTAGAAATGGAATGTAGCTGTGACATTCATTTTGTGAGAGGGTCATTTTAGTCTGAAGAAATATCTAAATATTTTTTAGATCTTTTTCGTACCTACATGTCAGGATGATATAGTATGTTTATGAAACTATCTGAATTTTAGACGGGAGGCATAGAAAACAAAAAATAATTTTTATCTAAGAATATCTATTATTACTGCAAAATCACAAACAGGAAAAGCAAACTCAACTGCACTTGTCTTTCTGTCTCGATACATAGTTGTCTTAGTAGCTTTACTTAATGTCTGCAGTTTGCCTGCAACATTATGCCTACATATATGCTATATTCTGACTCACAAGAAAGGTAAAAATTAACTCCCAGTTTCACAAACATCACTCAAAACCTTACTTGTTTTAGTTTTACTGTATTTCCAGGTTACCTAAACTCTAGAATAATCTGGGATTTTTAAAGAAAATGGAACTCCGTACTTTCCCTGCTCTTGGAGCTAAGGAATCACATCCCTGAGGCCACTCTCCAGTACATATGGTTTCAGCTTTCTTTCTTTCTTTGATTTATTTGATCCTGCTTAATCATTGGGTTCTATAAATTGAGAGTCAGAACCAAGAAGTCACAAACTTCTTAAAATCAAAACATCTTGGAAAAAAAAGAAAGAAGAAGAAACTCAGGGGGGAGAGAGATTGTTTCCTTCATTCCAGAGAATATTTATGCCTGTGCAGAACAATAAGGATTGTCACTAAAATACCAGTTATTTTGATTTGCAGAGCTTAAAGTGATGCATGCAAGTTAGAAGGAGCAAAAGTTTAATCCTGTGAGTGGCTGTGATTAACTAAATTTCAGATAAGCTCTCAGGGATGTTGACGGAAAAATGTGTGTAAGCAGTAGCTGCCAGCAACTGTCACTACCTGCAATAGTCCTGTGAAATGCTTGTGCTTGTTTTCACAGACAAGGTTTGGTAAGCTAGTTGCCTGTTTTAGTTTCTCTTAGATAAATGCTTGCTAGGATGTACTTTGGAAATTTTTTTTTTTTTTTTTTTTCAGGGAGATGAAGGGGCTTGAGCTACATAAAAATACAAGATTTTGTGAGAGCACTGAATGGTGATGCCTTTGCCCTTTGGCCATGGTTTTAGGAATGGGCAAGCAAAATCAGGGTCATACTAAACTAACATGTACAACAGTCCAGGCAATTCAGAGGAAAATATAAGTCTAACCTTTGTCATATCTGTTGTAAATGTCAGTGCATTCTCATAGTGTTGGTATAACTATTTCTTCTGACTATAACCTTATGTTCTCCACATACCATTTATTTGGAATTGCAGAATTGCCACTAGGTAACAGCTTAATGAAACTGGCATGCTTGAGTTGTTGTTTCTTCTTGCTACCCCTGTATGAATTTCAATAAGAAAAGGATTTGGTGTTGTGTTCCTCTTTTCCTTCCCATTCCCCCTTCACTGCTCCAACTGATTAAGGCATTGAAAGAGTTCTTGTGAAGAACTGTCTTAGTAAAATTTTCTGATTGAGAACACAGTTCAAGTTACTGCTAGAGCTGTTCTGCTGAGGCAAGTTCTTAAATAACTTTTATCGCTAATTTAGCTTTCAGAGAATATCATTTGTGGAAACACCCTTCAGATCCTGCATGTCATGTCTGTTTTGACAAGTTAGAAATGAGTTCTCTCTGCATCAGAAATGCATGATGTTTAGAGGCTCAAACTAGCTCTTTTCTTATTGCTTCTTTTGTTATAACAAATATTAACGTCAGAGCTTTATGCCAAAAAAGTAAGTAGGCAAATCTAATTGATTGTTGCAAAAGAATTACTGGGGAATGTAATGTTTTGGCATATTACTGTGAAATTTCAGTATTGTGCATGCACAGCATGTGGTGCCAGGACGAGGAAAGGGAGTTGAATATCAGTATGCAAATCCTACTTCATCTTTTCAGTATGGTCTGTACCTCCTTGTTGAAAATATCAGAAGCACTATTTAAGATATTTTAGGCTCATTTTAGAATAACAGAACAACACAACAAAACCATACTTGCTGTAAAATATAATGTATATATGTCATGAATGGCTCTACAAATTACAGACTGAATTAGTACTAAATTCAATTGCCTAGGATAAAGAAGATAAACTGAAAATATAGGAAGAAGTTGTTATGTCCTGTCCTCTCCCTCTTCTTACTCCTCTGCTCAGATATCCATACACGCACAAGATGTATGGTCAGAAAAATGTAATTTTGCAATAGTCAAGGAGCTTGCTTCGGATTCAGAGATTGAAGAACTAAGTTCAGTCCTCCTCTTGTTTTCATTATAACCTTGAACATATGCAAGAAAGAGAAATGCGTTTTTCTCTTTTGCTTAGGATATTTGCCCTGTGGAGCAGGAATTGTCTCTTATTATGTGTTTATACAATGAAATACTGTACTTGGCTGCAGCCTGAGGCTACTTTTATAAAAGAAATGAATGATATTTTGTATCTGCTTCTGAGAGCTTACTGCATAAAGATGTACACCAATATATGTTCTTTACTGTTTGGTTAAGTGTTTATTCCAAATTTTGATCCAGTTCAAAGAGTCTGAAGCAGCAGAAGGAGAAAAGGGCTGATATAGATAGTTGGTAATGAAGCCATTTAAAGCACTTGCTCCTCAGTCTCCCATAAGGCTGCCTTCCAACTCTCTGTCAACCACCTGAGTCTTACCTTGGATGGCATGTTTATTCCATCAGCAACAAATGTTTATTATTTTATTCATTGCTATATCATTATTTCCTTCAGATCTTACTGAAGACTCATGTCATGGTATTTTGTGAAGAGATGACTATATGATTTATCTTTCTGTGTTTGCAAAGATGGCAACTGTTCTTGGCAATTTTTCAGCCCTGTATTTTTTATTCCCCTCAAAACCAAATTTCAAGGCACAGTGGCCTTGATTCTGATTACAGAACCAAGTCTTTAACAATCAATTTGCTGAGAGAGAGATTTAAAAAAACATGACTATCTAAAACCATGGAATACTTATAAAAAAAAAAAAAAAAAAAAAAAAAAAGACTAAGCTCTTGACCTCCCAAGTTGCGTTGATGAACAATATATGGAAAATATGTATTGTGTTTGGGAATATTTACACTTTATTCTGACCTATTGGTTTATATGGATACACTTACTTTAGCTTGGAAAGTCCGCACATTATAACTTGCCTAGTCCATTTTTTTAATTTAAAAAACAGAAACACTGGCAGAAATATTCTGCAAAGCACACATGGATGAAGGATTGTTAATTGTTGACTATTCAGATAAAGCCAGTGTTGTCTTAAGTAGCATAAAAAATCATTTCATTACATTATCAGGGTTTCTCAATTCATTTTATTTTATTTCCATTTGCCCCAAAGAAAGTGATTCTGAAATAGAATCATTAGTCCTTTAAGCCACTCTGGTGTCTCCATTATTATGCACTGACCAAAATGGGGCTTTTTGTCAATCCTTCCTTTAGGGGATATGCTGTGCTTGTTAGTTATCAGTCCCTTTGCTTTTTTCCTTTTTATTTTTTTTTCAACAGAAAGCCAAATAAGCAAGCAAAATGCAGATAAACAATCTGCAAAGTTGGAAAAGTCAAAATGCTTTGCACAAAATCTGTTTTCACCTTGTCCTCATTCACAGTCTTTATTCAGTCTTATCAGAGGCAGTGGAAGAATAATTAACCTTGCAGAATTATAAATTACAAACTAGCGGGGAAAGTAAATGTATTATTAAAACCATTTTTCCCACTGTATTTTACACACTCCTTTAAATCCATTTCACTTTATAATTATATAATGCATATTCTGTCCTATTTTGTCCTTGTAAATATATCTAATCATCAAGCATGTATCATGATATCAATGTTATAAATTAGACTAAGGAAGGGCGTGAAGCTTGCATTTTGAACATACAGGTCTGATGCCAGCGAAATATTTTAATAGAGCACATATATGAACCATTTAATTAGTGTTAATATTATGATTGTTAATCATTTATGCTGACTCAAAGGACAAATGTTCTAGAGGTCTAAACAACAGCAATGCCATGCATTAAGGCCTTGGTCAGCCAAGGAGGAAGCTAGAGCTCTGGTAGCCAAAAGAGCAGAACCACACAATGTAATATTAATTCGTAAAGTGAGGTGAATACTGTGAGTGTATAGTTGCTTTTAACACACACGCACGTGTGCCACGCTCCTTGCAGGATACACTAAGCAGTGACTCTGGTGCAGCTGTGATGGACATCATTACCACAGGGGAACAGGATGCCTACTCCACCTGGTTGGTGGTCTGGCCTTTGTGCGTAGTGGAGTGGGCTCAGCCTTCTGCTAAGCGCTGCACATCTGTGGATGTGTTCCTCTGTTTTCACCATCGACTACTATCTAACCTAGGCAGTTGGCATAAGAAGCCAATAATCTTGTTGCCCACCCCAGACCAGTCTTCCTGGCTTTCGCTGTAGCTGAGACCAATTAGTTGTTATTATCACTAACCATATTATGAGGAGATAAAGTTGTTAAAAGTTCATTTGTGTGTTTTTTCCATTCTTGCTAAAACTATTAGACCACAACAGGTAGAGAATTTTTGAATGAGCCTTCCCCATACCAGTTACCTATGCTTTGAATGTTATTCCAACACATACCAGAATCATCAATCTAACTAGAGTTATAGTTGGGAAGGTATATTTAAGGTTTCACTTGTCTGAGCATTGCTTTTGCTTCATACCCTGATGCTATTTTACCGTCTTATCTTTTTGACTAGAAGACTCTTCAAACCCATATCAAAAGGATCAGAAACCACTGACATTTTCTCTTAAATTCTTTCATATTTTGATCAATTAAATGTGTAATTTAAAGGTTAATAGAGAAACTTAAACATTTGGATACACCATGTGTAGCTACAACTAGTGCTGCCCAGGATCTACAGTCCAAGGGAAGGAGGATGGAGCACTAAGATGATATAAAATCCTTAGTGCATTTCTGGACTGCTCTGGGAGTTGGAAGGAAAAGAAAAACTTAATAAACAAACAAATGAACAAACAGTGTGCATAGCCGTTAATCACTAGTATGTCTGGTATGAAGACTATATATGAAACAAAATAGGAGTTTTTATAAAAAGTGAAAAGTGTGAATTTGGTAGACATTGGTTTTTTTTTCAGTTGAGTTAATTTTGGTTTTCCAAAATATTCTGTGAAGAAATAAGAACAATAAGAAAAATAAAAAAACACAATTAATTTCTTTAAACTGCTCTAAAGAGAAGACTGCTATTTGGTCATCCTACTTACATTCTTTACTAGAGTGTTAAAATTCCAGCCCAAATAGTTGTGGAAAATCCAGTTTCTATTTGCTTTTAATGCTTCCCTAGATACTCATGCAGTTTTACAACAACAAGCTGATTTGTGGTACTTATTCCAGAGAAGAACAGTCACTGGTTTCTTGATTTGTCAGTTTGGAAACTTTTCCAAAAGATACTTAATTTCAACCCTCTCACAGAAATTACAAACAATAGGTCAAATTCAGATCTGTAACTAGTGAAGGAAGAGTGTGAATTCCCACAGAAATGATTAATTTTTGATTGCACTTTTACACAAAAGTTTAATTTTCATCATAGTAAAAGTCTTGCAAGAGCTGCTAGTAAAAGCAGTGTAGAAATCCCTAATTAAAAGGGTCAGAGTAGTTCATTGCAGCTGTGCCTAGATAGACTTGATAATGACATAAATACATGAATGTGTTGTAAGCATAATAAAATACACTAATGCTATTTATCATTCCCTCCCAGAATGAGACATACAGTTTAATTAAATTTAAATTCTCTTTTGCTAGACTTCATTGGCTTTGATTCTTACTTCAATCACCATGTGCATCATTATGTGTCTTCTGAAAACACTGTCCCTCAAGAGTGCTACATGCATTTATAGAAAATGATAAAACTTTTTATAACCTTCAGAAGTATTAGAACTTTCCCAATGATGCTAAGGTAAATTTAGATAAAAGGAAGAAAAAACATCCAGGTATTTCCGAAGGTGGATTAAATCACCTTGATATGCAGGTGGCTTGTCTTTTCTGACTTGATTAAACAAGCTATCACTAGTTTCCTCAGAATAATATAACACTCTGAATAAAATTTTCTTGCCTTCCAGTATTATAGAGATGTTACAGGTATTTTCACAGTTCCAGCCTAGGGTATAATCCAACAGTGCCCCTGTGTCTTACTGTAGACTTTCCAGTAAACTTCAGATGTCTTAAAATTCAGTCAAAACATTTTGAATGCTTAAAGATATATGATTGTAAGCAGTACATTGCTGCAGGACACTGAACCAAAGGAAGAGAGGAAAGGCAAAGATGCATTTTCCTCTGCATTGCCAGTGGATGACAAGTAAACATAAAAGACAAATTCTAGTGCAGAAGAGCTTAATGCTTTCCTGAAATGCCAGACCTGTAAATTAGATCATGTCATTCTACATAATCCCTATAAGATAATATTTTGAATTACTGTATTTTTTAAATGTTGCTTTCAAAATAACACACTCATCATAACATACTGGAACAAATGCATTGACAATTTAAGTTTACAGGAGTAAAGGTAAAAGAACCATTGCAGGGTAAAAGAATCTATGTGGTGTGAAGGGCATGCTAAATATTCTAACCAACAGATAATTTGGAGTCATTTAGTATGTCTGATAACTAATATTTTAGCAAAGCAGCATTAGTCAGGTGATTTTATGCTTTGGTACCTAGGACTTAGCAATTAAAATCTGAATGTAATTTTGGTCCTCTGGTCCTCTATTTGGACCAGAAGTTTCAGAGGAAAATTATTTTATCCATCATTTGAGTTCCTCACCATATAAGTGTATTTAAAATTCTGTAATGGTATTTATTGGGTGTTTTTGTATCTTTTCAAAAATGCAGAAAAGAAAAATAAACAAACAAACCTCTTCCTTCTTTCTGTAGAACTGCCGAAAGTTTCATATATTATTCTACCTGCTATGACTTTTCTGTCCCCAAATTAGATTTCCCATCAGGGAATTAAACCATATGGTATTGAGACTGGAGGCTTAACAACACCTAGCAAGTGTCTTCTTTATAATGAACAATAATCTGCAAGGCATTTTGGAAGCTTGTACTTGGCATTGCAAATGCTTGCATAAATGAAATTCTGTTCTTTACAGTAACACTTTGAAAGTACCTTGCTTGTTTAAACACACCATTGGGAGAAACAATCTGTTTTGTTAATGTCTTAAGCTCTTCAAAACGAAGCTTCCTAGCTTTATATGCATGGTGTATTTTAATGATACCTCACTGCAGGGAAACGGGGAGTCTGTTTTGGTGCTTTGTTACAGAGGTTGTTTTGGAAGAGCTGACAGGTAACCTACTTTCTCATTCCCCAAAAGCACTTAAAGAAAAGAGGTAGACATTTTCATCACTGGTAAATAGTAACTATTTTAATATCTCAATACTTTTTTTTTTCTCAGCTGTGAATCAAAAGAAAATCCCAGACCGAAAGATCCATATTTTAAAGCTCAGAGTGGACTGAACAAGTGAAGCCCCACTGAAAAGACTGCTCACATAGAAAGAACTATACCAATTTTAGTGAAGGTATCACAGTATGGTCTCAACAGTTTCTGACATTTTTTTCCCTTTATGAATTTATTAAATAGTTTCAGTTGAGTTTCTTCACTATTTCCCTGATTGAAGGAGAACTAGAGGGTGTGCTTGTGACTGATTGCAATTCCAGACTGATAGGGAGAAGGACAGGCTGCTATTAATAACAACTCAACTCCAGCTTTTTAAGGAAATATGCCTGACAAATACTGACTGTTTCTATCAGGAGAGTCTTTTGTTTATTGCAAGACTGATTACATTAAATTAGAACTTAGATGATAATAAAAGTATAAAAATTACATTGTATCTCTCCATATAACCTCTTCCCAAAACTTTTCAATGTTTAATACAATGAAGTGAGCAACCTGTAATACTGAGGTGACACAAAAGAATGATACAGAGATAATATATGGTTATTATAATGAAACCATGCTTTAGAACAAGAGGCTTTTAAACCACATTTTGAAAATGTAAAAGCCTCTCAGTCTTCTGTATTTTAAAATATAACAAGGATATTGATTGGAAATATAGAGTTATATTTTTTCTGGACAGAGGAGTCCTTTCTTATTGCCTAAAACACATGAACAGCTGGGGATTTTTTAATAGATATTTTCAGAGACATAAGATTGAAGCAAGAGATTTGGATAGACTGCTTGATTGGGATTATATGTGCTATTCATATGTATTATTCATATATATTTTAAAGTAATTAAGGAAACCCAAGTCAGTTCTTCAGCCATTTGACCCACCTTCATCATCAGATTAAAAAAAACCAACACATCTCATCTGTCCCTTTAGTTAGTTAGATTTACTCAGAAAATGTCAATCTTCAACGAATGGTAGGTTCACCTTTGGGCAGCTGAGTTCATGTTTCATTTCTTTTTTCTTTAGCTGTTAAACCAAGAACTTAACATGCAACTCGCACTTCTCTGTATTTTATTCAAAAGAGTTATTTTTAGCCTAATTCAACATCATGGGAATCTCAATATGACCTATAAATAAATAAATAGCATAAAATAAATTATTATGCTTTTGATATTCCACACAGGCTCCAGAGGACAGTTTGGATTCTCAGCTTTGTGTCAAAACCATTTTTTTTTACCTTGAGCAGAAAACCAGGATCAAGAGTCCCATGCACTCCGGGTTCTGCAGTCCCCCAGGCCCAGCACTGGATGCCCTGGGCAGCCCCATCAGGCACACCGGTAGGGCCTGGGCCCCACAGCCAACATGAAACAAGGAAACAAGCTGTAAAGAGACTCTTTGTTGTCCCTTTCTTCTCACTTACGATCTACATTTAGCATTGGAGTCCCTTCCTTTGCCATTTGGAGCATGCAGATGCATACTGTACCTGGTGTTGGACCTGCCAAAGACCTGAGGACACTAACAGCCCTTAATGGCCCCGGCCTCACCTAGGGCCTCTGCCCAGAGGGCCCTGACCCCCGCCAAACTGGGGCTCTCTGCTCACAGGCCCAGCAGCTCCATTTTAGCTCCAGCAGTGACAGTGGTGGTTTGAGGTCTTTCTTTATCTCCCAGGCAGGTCTTAGTCCTCAGCTAGAGGCTGGACCTAGGACTCAATCCACCTCTCCTTATGTGGACACTGTTGCAGCCTGGCTCCTGGTTTAGTTCTCTCCCTGTGCCCAGTAATTGTCTGTCTCTAGGAGGACCCTGCTCACTGCCACCAGCCCTGTGCCACTTGGGTGGTAGGGGTACATCACCTTTATCCCACAAGGAAATGCAGAAGGATTTTAGAGGAAATGCTGAGAAAAAAATGAAGAAAGAAACAGCCCTAACAAATCAGGAGTCCCTGAAAGTGAGAATTACTTGATCTGACAAAGGATGATAGAAATGTGAGGGCCCACTGCCAAATCTCTAGATGGGAAAAGAGTCTCACTTAAAAGTGTCAGCATGAATTTGTGAAAATGGGGTATACATGCTCTGATGGGAAAAATAGACAAAAGGTGGCAGTGCGAAGGGGAAATATCTGCCCATGTTTAATTCTGTGAGCAATTTCCTAGTTCTGTGAAGCGTTCCCTGGAGGCCTAGGCATTGGATTAAAGAGTGCTGGATGTTCACTGAAAATGTATTTATTTTTGTACTGCTTGCAGTTATAAAACCTCAGGGGAGATGTTTCTCTGCTGTAACTTCCAGGAAAGGTCTTGCTAGAGCAAAAAACTTTAGGGGATAAAAATCAGGTATTTTCTTCTTTAGATCCTTTGCCCACTGGCTAAGATTGAGAAGAAAAGCGCTTTGTAAACATTTGGTTTCAGATACCTTAACTATTCCTCAGAAATTACATTACAAGAGAGTTGGAAATTGTTTATTAGGAGTGCATTTAAAAGCTAGAATTCATGACTTGCATCAATTTCAAGTTCATAATTGATTAGAAAAGTGTTGAAATCTAGATTTGGCAGCTAGTATGCTTGTTGTAAACAAAAGCAAATCTAAGCCTGCTTTCAATGTGCATAGTGTTATGGGTACCATTTATGGGTGGGTTGCTGTGTGTGCTGAGAGCTAAAAATAACATAAAGTTTTTGGGGTTTTTTGACTTTGAATAATCTGTCCCTTGGGTTCTAATCCTTTGCTTTGGAAAGTGATGTAATCTTGACAGAGCTGTGCCTATGAAATACCTCAGCTTCCAGAAAATTCATTTTGATACTGGAATAGCCAGTGGCAGCAACAAGTTCTTACCTTGTGTGGCTTCCTATTTCCTTGTGGAGTAGATCTGAGTAAAAAGGAGCCTCATGGCTGTTTGGAGTAGTGCTCACTCATGAGGCTCAGGATAGTAAGTATTTGCCATCAATTTTAACAGAATTTTGCTTTCTTCACAGGGAAATAAAAAATGGATAGATGAAGTCAAATTCCAGATAGTTTGGTGTTTCTATGTCTCCAAGATGAAATTTTATTTCCCTACCTGCAGCATTCTTTCTCATTTACTCCATGCAAACTTATCAGCTGCTTTTGATTTTCTGCTTTGAGCACCAATGCTTAAAGCTATCTTGCCCCTACCATTTTGCATACTATTTCAGATACAGGCCCCCTTGTGTTAATAAAGAAATGTAGGAGATGCATATTTATAGATAGAGAAATAGAATGAGATTTAGTTGATTCTAATTTGCTTTCTTTCATATAGAGGAAATGATGCTTTAAACGGGCAACACTGGAGTGAATTTTGCGGACTGATAAGTTTTTATTTGTTTTCTGTGAAAATAGATGACCTACTCAAGAGATGTCCCACTGATTCATGATAAAATAGGATGGTAACAGACTTTGTGTCAATGCTGTTCCTTTGTTTTTGTTTAATTTTAATATAAATTGTATGCCATGATGGGGAAGGGGATCACCTCCACTCAGATTACCAGGTCGTGATAATAACTAGTGTTCCAGATAACTCAGGGCTCTGATTTGATGGTGCTTTAGGCCATTGAATGTCAAATATTTGTGCTAAATCCTTGCCTAGGATCAATTATAGCATGGCCCAAAGTTTGTCTTGTAAATAGACAGAGACTATTCCCTGTATATTGCAGTGACTGAGCAAAGAGCATGAACAGATGTCACCAAGTCTTTGAACCATGGTACATTGCAGTTACAGGATAATACATATAGCAAATATAGCAAAATCAATATTTGGCTAATATATTGTAAAAGTGTTTGAAAACTTTGGAAAAAAAAAAAAGAAAGAAAAAAAACATAGTTAAGAGGAAAGTAAACATGTCCTCTTCCTCCTGACAAGCCCTTTCTTGCAGTAAATCACCTGGTTTCTGAAGTCTCTGGAATGTATAAAATTTAACTGCATTTCTTACCTCCTAGTTAGAGGGGAATTAAACACACAAACCTTTGCCTTGTCCCCCTTGGCACTACTACTCTCTCATTTCTGGTCCCAGTATGAACCAAAGTTTCCTCCGTCCTCTCTAACCTGAAGCTCATCCCATTTCTCTTATCTTTTGAAGGAGTGCACTAGATCAGAAATATTTTTGTATTTCTAAAGTCAAGTCTGTCAGCAAAGTATATGCAGTGCCATCTTTCTGTTTTATGGCTGAAAACAACTAGATGAATAGCTCTCTGAATTTGGGTAGTAAAAGAGAGGGAATAATAACATGTAATGAACATTCAACTTCTTCATGATAATAAACACGTAAATATTTTTTTTTATAAGCAAACATATAAAATTACAGATAGGCATTGATATAATAACACTAAAGGGAAGGATTGATCTAATAAGCGTAAAAAGTGTAATGTTTTCCTTTCTGCAAAATCTCACAAAATAACCCATTACTTTTTGACTAATCATCCATTTGAGAACATTAGCCTGGAGTTTTACTGTTAAGTATAATTGCCTGTCTTTTATCTCTTGCATTTAGATAACATGTATTTTTATTGATGTTAAATGAGCTCTGGGGATTGCTGAATGTCTAAATCACCAGTACTCAGAGGCAAAAAAAAAAGCTGATAACCTCTTCTAGTATTGCTGTGCTGCTGGTTCTTTTGGGATTTTGTTTTGGTTTTGTTGCTGTTGTTGTTGTTATATTGTTATTAGTGGTTTGATTTTTGTTAAAGGATGAACTATGACTATTTGAACTAAACAAAGAGGGAGAGAGTGTAAGCTCCATAAATTTAAAATGAAAAAACATGTAGTATGTTTTTTAAGTGAAAACGTGTTGCCCCTTAATATTCCATTGATGTAATGAATGTTGAACTTTCTTTTAGAAGAATTGTATGTATATAACATAATATTACTGATTAGTAAACACATGTGCATATAAATGCATAAATGCATACAGATCCTGCCATGTGAGAGCAAAGGGTAGATACCTAAGTAAGTATAATACAGAAGTAACATTAATTATAGAATTTGTATCCTGGAGATGTCTATATACAATTATATGCACATAAACATTTATGTTTAGATTGCTTTTGCAGCGTCCCTATGGTAGTATGTGTTCTTGGATAACATTTACCATGTGTGTTTTGTCTTAAGGAATCCTGGAGAGAAATATCCAGTCTTAACTAGAAAGAATGTACAGAACAAGTGTTTGTGTGTGTGCGTTTAAACTACTTCAAGGGTTTTAGATCTGTTTTGCTGTGTTTTTCTATTGAAGATTGAAAGCATTACTCAGTGCACTTATAGTACTGAAAGCACATTGTTACTCCTATAAAAGGTAGGTGTGATTTAAATATATGCATATGTACATATGTACACAAAAGAACATGTCTTTATACTACAATTTAGTACTTTATATACTCAAGATTGCTCAAAAAGGTATGTCTATTCTAAACTTTCAAATATTTTAAGTGTTATAATTGTATTGTTAAAGTTACAAGTCAAATCACTTTGTCTAAATAAATTCAGTTTGCCAGCAGTGAGGACATGGTAAACATATTTAAGGAAATACCTAGTGTTTATTCTATGAGTCGAATTTAATAACTTCAATGATTTTCAATTATTTTTAAAAATGTTTGTATGTAGATAAAAATACAGCAAAAATAAATTTAGAGCATGCAGTGGCACAACTCTGAAAGTAATTTTTAAAGATGTATTAACTCTAGGTCAATGAAGTTCAGCGATCAGAAGCTGTAAATTGCTCTTTTTCTTTGGTTCAGTGAAGTCCTACAGTAAATATAGGAGAGTGAGTTAGTTCCATCCATGAGCCTGCTGCAATGATCTTGGTTTGACCTCATGCAATGCATAACATACAATACTAGGTTTCATTGATGAAGAGTTGGAGGACGCTGTTTTTCTTATTTCCTGGAGTGATTTGAAGTTATATTTGAGCTTTGTCATGCCTTTGGAGAATTGCAGATAAGAGAAGGTATTGTAATATTGGTTATCAAAGCTGAGGAGGAGAAACTGAAGTATAAATGGCAAGTAAAGGGAAAAATAATAAAAAATTGGAGGAAGAAGACAAAAAGTACAAAGGAAAGACAAAACAGGAGGAAATAAAAATAATACGGGTAGAAAATGATATGTTGCTCCTTACTTGAATTTGTTCGCATTAATTTCCATTTCTGAAGTACAAAAGACTGCTTAAGAGGCAGCATTTCAGAACTCTTGAAGCAGAATAGGGATTTATTTTCAGATTGGTTATGACCTTGGGAAAGCTGTGAAGACCAGCCAGAATGTCTGTGTTAGAATATAGAATTGTGGTTATAAAGCTTGATATTATTGCTAATTTGAGATTCTTCACAGCAAATTATCTACCAACAGCTGCAGCCTGGTGATGGTGGCATCATAATAGTGCTGCTGCCTGCGTCCTGGTGCTATAGATGAAGCATCCTAAAAGCACCACAGCATGTGCCACTGCAGAGGCATCCTAATTGCACCCTCATCTGTGCCTGTTCTGTGCTGCTGTCATGGCCGTGGAGTCATAGTGGCACAGGCCCCATTCCCATGCCACTGCCGTGTCTGTGGGGTTATAGGGATGTTATAGGGATATAGCTTGTGCCACACAGTCATAGTTGTGTTGCCTGTGCTTACGTCACTGCCATGGCATTGTCATAATGGTGCTGCTGCCTGGCCCTGTACAGTGCTGTCCCTCTGCCTGTGCCAACACCAAGGCTGCCACCACACGATGATGGCCATGCTGCCTTTATCTGTGCCTTGGCTTCATTATGCTGACCCCACCTGTGCTTACATGCAACCCATTGTTGTCTCATAACAGTGATGTCGTATCACCACCTGTGCTGACACCTACGTGATGTCATAATGGCGACACTGCCTTTGGCAACATCTCTATGTCATAATTGTGATACCATCCATGCCTACATTGAGACCGCCATGATATCACTGTGGTGATGCTGGTGGTGCCTAAGCCTGGGCTTGCATGGCATCATAACGCTGTTGCTGCCTGTCATTACGTATGGGCATAGGCTGCCACAGAGATGTAACAGTGATGCTGATTTTGACTAATCCTAAGCTACGTCAGCATCATAATTGTGACACTGCCTTTACCTTGGCTGACACATCCAGGGTATCATAATGGGGACCATCGTGATGTGATAATGGCGCCATCACAGCATCCTAATGAGGACACCATCTGGGCCTGTGGCAACCCTGCCATAGCCTTAAAATGGGGACAGTGGTTATGCCTGTGGTCATACAACTGCTTTTTCATTGCTGTGACATTACCTTGGCCTGTGGCAATGCTGCTGTGGTGTCAGAATGGGCACATTGACTTGGCCCATGCTGGTGCCTACAGGGTGCAGCATCAGAATGAGGTTATCATCATGGCCTGTAGCAATGTCCCTGCAGCCTCAGAACGCCTGCCTTGTCCTGTCATGGCTTCATGTCTCTGTCATGGCTTCATAATGGTGCTGTCTCTTATGTCCCTGATGATGCCACTGGTATATCATAATGGGGCCACCTCCTTCGCCTGTACCTAGTCCTATCGGTCTGTGGTATCATAATGGTGATGCTTCCTTAAAGGATCAGGATGCTTCCTGATGCCTAAAGGATGATTCCTTTACCTACAAGGCATCACAATGGTGACACTGCATTTACCTCTGGCAATACCATCGCAAGGTCATAGTGGGGCCACTGTAGCGCCTGGAGCTGTGGCATCATAATGCAGACACTGTCTTGGCCTGTGGCAGTGCTGCCTTGGCATACACTTTATTTAAATTCATCCTTTTCTCTGCTGAGAAGCAAACTTTACTCTTTGTCCCTCCTGTTGATCTAACTTAAGTGGGCTAGTGTCAAAAGTAACTTTTGCAGGAAAAAATGGAAAGTTGAACTGGAAAAAAAGAATCAAAGAGAACTAAGTCCCTCAAAACACAACAGAAAACAAACAGGAACATTTCAAAAAGGAACAGAAGAGAAGCTAAGCCAGCTGATCAGAACACAAATCTACTTGGAAGAACAGCCAGAAAAAGATGAAAAAATGAAGAAGAATGCTGTATTTCCACAGGCGAAAAAAAAATCATTTTTATATTTTACTGATAAACATTTAGGAAAATTGTCAGGTTTTTTTTTTTTAAAAAAAAAGAAACATTTTAAAAAGAGGTTCAAGGGGAAGCAAGTTAACAGCATGCCTCAAAAAAGAAATCTTTGGTCATGAAACCTATTGAAAATTGGAAGGACTGCAAGATAGCCAGGCTTAGAACATGACAACTTCATGCATAAGTAGAACAATGAATCCAAAGAGGATAGCATTTCAGGAGCTTTCTGCACCCAACTAGTCTAACAGATTTATCCACTTGCTCTTCAACTGACTAGTGAGAGAAATATGATATTGCATGAAAATTAGTCATTCTGATTAAGGAAAAACACTTGCTATAGAGTTTTATTGGTATTTATGGGTATTCATCTACATAAGTAAGTCAGACTCCAAAAAGTCTTTTCAACAAGGAGAAACTAAGAAAAATGTATTCAATTAGTTATAAAGGCATTTGAAATCTTGATTTATATCATGGCTCACTGCTTAATGCTTACTCCTCCTGCAAAATTAGAGCTCCAATTGAATTTCCTTTGCTACCACACTTAGTTGGGTTTGCATTAGTCAATCAATAAACATGTGTCCTTTCCTCTAGTTGGAAATAGTTTAAACAAGAGACTAACCGTAACTTTCAGAAAACTTGGGGAATAGACAAGTAACAGATAAAACAAAAACATATGAGTTACAAATAATGATTAACAGTCAAACACTTGAAAGCTAAGCACACTAGCTAGAAAGCTAAACTAGATTTTGGTTTTAGCACAAACACTTGACAGGCATAACACTATGTCCTTCTGCTTCCTATTCACAAATTTCTTAAAGAGAAATTGGTTGCACAAATGTTATTGTGTATTTGAAAATCTCTCAAACAAACAAGGGAAAAAAGTTACACTCACATTCTGGTTTGGATGATTTCTTCTTTTATGCCACAATTAATTACAAATATTTTTGACTTTAATAGAAGCAATTACTATTTTCAAGTTTAATTTGTAAATGATCATAACTACTCCTTCCACAGTATTAAATCTGTTCTTGATGATTCATTGGATTTAAGGATGCCACAGAAGAGTGGTCAATTTAATGTAAAATATGGATTTTATGTAAATACACTTTTCCTTTCTTCTTCCCTTTACAACACAGGAAGCAATACAAATATTCTGTGATCTGCATGTCCTTGTTCTTTCCTGCATGTTTTTTTTTCCTTCTGTATATCTAATCTGCTGTGATTTTCCAACTACATCATTAATGTTAGTCTAATTCCAAAAGAGAGGCAACTCATCAACAGTAAAAGGTAATCCATGTGAAATCTATCATTTAAGCTAGGATTACATAAGCATTCCTAAATTTAGTCAACCTAACTACTGAACAAAATAGTAGTTTACATGTTATGACAAGTAGGCCTTTGGAGAGATTCTTGCAAGAAGGTTTATTAGTTCAGATTATGGGAATATTTTAGCAAATGTTCTTCAGTTACTGAAATTTTACAGCTCCTATTTTCATTCAGAACATTATACAAGGGTAATCTTGGTGGATAAAAGTGATCAAACTTATTTACTAAGTTCAACAAATGATGGCTTGCCCTTTTTTTCATAAAAGTGGTAGTAGGTTAGGACCTACTGACAGTGACCACACTGGTCACTGCAAGGCACCTTTGTAGAAAAAGAATGCTAGGTTGCCATGACCTTTGGAAAGGATCTGAAGATGCCCTCTGATCCAGCTCCCAATAAAATGGGAACAAATTTAGATCAGGTTGCCCAGTACTTTGTATAAAGGAGTCTTCAATAGCTCCAAGGAATTCAATGGAATTTCCATGGAAGGATGGAGTTTCCACAATCTCTCTGGGCAATCTGTTCAAATCTCTACTATGTAACTGAATTTTCCAATTTCCACCTGTGTCTTTTCCCTTTTGTCCTATCACTAGTCACCTCTGAAAACTGTTGGACTCTAGCTTATCTACACTAAGTAGTTAGAGTGAGCAAGATTCTGCTTTAGGTACTGGTTTTGTTTGTATTTTTTGTTTGTTTCTTTATTTGTTTTTCCTTCCTTGAGCCTGAGTAAAGCTAGGTCTGTCTGTACTTGTCCTCCACAAAAAGCCTCCTGAATCACAGAATATTCAATGTTGGAAGGGACCTCTACAGATCATCTAGTCCAACCTTCCCGCTCAAGCAGGCACACTTACAGCATGTGGCACAGGGTGGTATCCAGGCAGGTTTGGAAGACCTCCAGAGAAGGGGACTCCACAACCTCCCTGGGCAGCCTGTGCCAAGGCTCTGGCACCCTCACTGTAAAGAAGTTACCCCTCACCTGGAGATGGAAATTCTTCTGTTTCAGCTTATGCCCATTTTCCCTTGTCCTACCGCTGGCCACCAATAAAAAGAGCTTGTCCCCTTCTTCCCTGCATTCTCCCTTCATGTACTTATGCATGTTAATCATATCCCCTCTCAGCCTTCTCTTCTCCAAAGCAAACAGGCCCAATTCACTCAGTCTCTCCTCATACAAGAGATGTTCCAGTCCCTTAATCATCTTAGTTGCTCTCCGCTGGACCCTCTCTGGAACTCCACATCCCTCATACTGAGGAGTCCAGAACTGCACATAGTACTCTAGGTGCGGCCTCACCAGAGCTGAGTAGAGGGGCAAAATTACCTCCCTTAACCTGCTGGCAACACTCCTCCTGATGCAGGTCAGGATCCCATCAGCCTTCTTGGCCACAAGGGCACACTGCTGACTCATGGTTAACTTGATGTCAACCAGGACTCCTGGGTCACTCTCTGTGGAGGTGCTTTCCAGCAGGTTGACCCCTAATCTGTACTGGTGCCTGGGATTATTCCTCCCCACGTGCAGGACCCTACACTTGTCCTTATTGAACCTCATGAGGTTCCTCTCTGCCCAACAGTCCAGCCTGTCCAGATTCCTCTGGATGGCAGCACAGACCTCATGCACTCAGTGCCCTCGTCCAGGTCATTGATGAACAAGCTGAACAGCATCCAGCATTGGGCCCAGTACTGATCCCTGTGGCCACAGGCCTCCAAATGGACTCGGCCCCATTTATCACCACTCTCTGAGCTCTGCCATCCAGCCAGCTCTCGATCCACCTCACCATGCACTCCTCTAGTCCACTCTCCTGGTGCTTCCGTATGAGGATAGGATGGGAAATGGTGTCGAAAGCCTTGCTGAAGTCAAGGTAGACAAAATCCACAGCTCTCCCCTTGACCAGCCAGCTAGTCATCCCATCATAGAAGGCTATGAGGTTCGTTAGACATGACTTCCCCTTGGTGAATCCATGCTGACTGCTCCTCAACACCTTCTTCTCTTCATATGCCTGGAGATTCTCTCTAGGATGAGCTGCTCCATCACCTTTCCAGGGACAGAGGTGAGGCTGACGGGCCTGTAATTGCCAAGCTCCTCCCTCTTGCCCTTTCTGAAGACTGGAGTGACCTTGGCTCTCTTCCAGTCCTCGGGCACCTCTCCTGCTCTCCAGGACCTCTCAAAGATGATGGGTGCATGCCATTTGGGCCCATAGTTTTTTTGAGTTGCCAGTTTGCCTACGCAATCCCTGACCCAATCCTTCTCACCCAGTGGAAGGTCTTCCTCTAGCCCATTTATATCTCTTCCCCTTGAGCCCTGCAGTTCATGGCGAGTGGTCTTAGCAGTAAAGACAGAGGCAAAGAAGACATTTAGCAACTCTACCTTATCAGCATCCTCTGTCACCAAGGCCCCCTCCCCATTCAGCATTCATCTTTCTCTTGCTGCTGACATACCTATAGAAACCCTTCCTGTTGTCCCTAACAGCCATCACCAACTCTAATTTCACCTGAGCTTTGGCCTTCCTCATTTCGCATCTGCATTCTCTGGCGATGCATTCTTCCCCACGTGACCTGGCCCTTCTTCCACAAGCTGTACACTCTTTTTTTTTTTTCTTGTTAACTTTGCCTAGCAGCTCCTTACCCATCCACACAGGTCTCCTGCCCCGCTTACTTGCTTCTTTTTTGTGGGAATACACCGATCCTGAGCTTGGAGGAAGTGCTGCTTGAATAATAGCCAGCTCTCCTGGACTCCCTTTCCTTCTAGGACCCTGACCCAGGGGACTGCTCCAAGGTGCTCCCTGAAGAGGTCAAAGTCGGCTCTCTTTAAGTCCAGGGTAGCTATCCTACTCCTCGCCCTGCTTCCTCCACGCAGGATCGTGAATTCCATCATCTCGTGGTCACTGCAGCCCAGACTGCCCCCAACCCTCACATTACCCACTAGACCATCTCTGTTTGTTAGGATCA
>JAUBOD010000313.1:318616-336250 GCA_032353885.1 Nothura maculosa
GGAAAGGAAAGGAAAGGAAAGGAAAGGAAAGGAAAGGAAAGGAAAGGAAAGGGAAAAGAAGAAAATCATCAGTTAGTTAAAGCCCAATTTTATTTTTATTTATAATATTAGAATTAATAGGAAAAATATAAATAGAATAAATAATGAATTAGAACCCAAGACTGTAAGAGAGCTCTGGCATTTCTATTAGCTGAGGATTGATCTCCAAACAGAGATTTAATTTGCAGTTTGAAGACCTCTTTTAAAGCCAAATGAGAATTCTGTAGCCATATGCATTTTATATTATGGGAGAGATTTTGTTTTTTTTTTTTAAAAAAAAATGTTTCCTAGCCCTGTTATATATGCTTAAGTTCCTATTGAATAGTGTGTATTTTTTCAAAAAGCTAAACAGCCACTATAAATGGAAACAAACACAAGTCTTCTTGCATCTTATTATGGAAACTCCAGTCTGTATGGAAGTTCAAGTGCTGCTTGAACAGAAATCACAAATAAACCTACTAAACTACTCTTACAATAAAGCTATTTCTTATATGTTTTAGTTATGTAAATATAATTTGAGGATGTTACATAAAAATAAGCTGTAACAAAAAGGAAAATGAAATTTTGACAAAACAAAAATGAAATTATATAGGTTACTGGTAATTGATTTCCTTAAGAAAAAATAAAGCCATTTAGTGCAGTCTGTTGCTGCTACTCCTAGATGCACAAAATATTCCATGTCTCCCCCTGTGCAGAAAATAAGTTTTCTGAATCTTTATTTTGACTTTAACCAATTATGAGATTTTAACAGTTTATTCTTAGGTTTTAAGCATTTTTCTATTAAATGTAATGAAATATTCTGAAAAATTTACATCATCTAGGGAATAATAACAGATCTGGAGCAGTATTGAGGCAGAATCTGTATTTTCACTTCACTAAATGCAACTTCACAAAACAGTAACTTAAAGCAAAGTTTCCTCAAAGACTGGCCTAAGGTTTAGGGATGTTCTTTATTTTATTTTGTTTTGTTCCAGAATACCATCTCAGAAGATGCTCTATTCCAGTCCTCAGTGGTTATGGAACTTACTCAGAAATAGTGATCCACATCACTGCCCGCTTCTTCCCAGTCTGGTCAAATCCACAGTGGAATTTTTCACTTTCTCTTCAGATGATCAATTTCACAAAGTAAAGCATCTATCGTTTTCTGTTCTTAGCTGCCCTTAAAAGCTGTCTAAATTGAACTACACTGAATTGGACAAAGGCTACTGTGACTACATTAGCATTTCTGTAAAACTGAAGCGGTCCTATAGCTCACTGTTCCATTAAATATTTTGGAAACCATGTTTTGGTATGTACATGTTAGCAACTTAAAGCCAACTGTTTCCAATTTTATTTCATTAGTGGAGGTTTTCTATCCATCTGATTTTCCTATAATAATCCCATCATAATCCATAGCCCATTCCAATTTCCATTAAACAGTACTGACAAACATATGTAAAATTCTAGATGAAGTTGTATCAGTTTCTTATGCTATACCTTAAGAGTTCCCAGATTTTACTATAAATACCTCACCTGAGGATACATCCTAAAATTACATTTACTTTTCTTTCTCAAATTATCTTGGTTCCTCTTTTATTCTGTCATTGACTCTTATATTTTTCTCCTCCTGCAGTTATTTCTGCCTTTAAAGATTAGTAACAGAAACAACACCTTGGAACTTTGCACTATTGAATGTCATTATATTTCTATTCCTGTCTCCTCTAGGTGACCCTGTTCTCCTATGTGATATTCTGATCCTCTTTATTGAGGAACACTCACAGCTTTGTGTTATAAATAATGCTCTCCTCTCACTTTGTGCTCTAAGGTCCTTAATGAAATTAAATATTAAATTAAAACTACCTTCAGATTCATCTCTTCCTTTTCATATAATTACCAAGATGTTTCTGAAGATTTTATCCAAGGATATATATGTAAACATGTATTGATATGGGATACATTCATTTTTAACAGAAACTAGAAGAGATTATAGAATTTTAGAGTAGCATTATAAATGCTGTAGAAAAAAAAATACAACATCACTGGAAAAGCACTTTTAAAAAGTAACTAAACTCTTTGCCCAGTCCAGCACCTTTCATAGTCACTTTTAAACCAGAAATTATAGGGAGGAGTTGTAAAATTTATTTAAATTTGATTAGCAGGCCTTCGCACCCATACAAATAAACAGAATAGTGCTGAAGTTTCATCCATATGTTCCTATGACAGAAAAAGACACTTATGAATTCTTAGCTATGTAATACTGATAGGAATTGCTTAGTTTTTTTGTTTGTTAGTTTGTTTTTTTCCCCTCTAGAAGAGGTTTATTAATAAGAGACATGGAAACTTATTCAAGCTCCAGATATTTGCCTCTGCATGTACACTGGCTCGAAAAGAGCTTGAGCATGACATCAGATTCACCTCTAACGTCATTCCTAGAGATGCTGAAATATGAGCTATCACTGCCCAATTATCTTACTACCACAAGGTACTGACCCTAGCAATGGAGTTCAGGTAATTTTCACTCTCCTGATTAGTGTACAGAAAGCATATTTGCCTTCTCCCCTGTTAGTACCATGCCCTCCCATGTCCTTGTACTTATGACCACAGCAGCGTTATACTAACCAGCAGTACAATCTTGTGCCAGCCCACAGTATGGAGAGACGATCAGGATGCCCAGACCATCCTATTTCAGTTCCACTTAATGGGAAATTTTATCAGCTGAAATCGAGAAGGAAGACACCTGAAATAACTTTGCATGGGGTTATATATAAAGATTATTCTAGTTTCCACTAGTGGTAGTAAAGGACTCCAGATTTTCTCTCAAGACAGCAGCCACAGCTGTTTCTCCATGAAGATGTCCTGATGTCTCTGACCAAAACTTGGTCGTGATTTTATCTCATGCCCTCTGAGGAGCAGCTGATTAAAAGGAAAGTTAAAAATAACTGAACTCTGCATTATGTCCTTATGATCTATTAATACTGACTCTCTCATGAAAATGTTCCTTCTCATTGCAATCAGACTAAAAGAGAGATTGACGTGCTTTGCATTCCATTTAGGGTGCATAATCTGAATAATATTAAATTCATAATTTATTCTATTCAGCACAGAAAAATTCTACTGTAGATCTGAAATACTAATACCTAAAATGTTAGAAAGAGAATAATTAAAGAGAGTTTCATGCTGTGCAAATATAGCTTCTACTCTTGTGAGATTTAATAAAATGCTTGCAAAGGAAAACAACTGCTGAATTGGCCTATTTCCCACATCCTAATGGGCAGAAAAATGGGCATAAGATTCAAGAATTTAGAGATCTTTTCCTGTCACTCCCACTGTCTTTTTCCTGCACTTGAACAAGCCACGTGAAGTGACTTCAATGCTGAAAAACACAGACATTCATAAGTATAATTATGCAAAAAACTGACAGTAAGAAAATAACTGGTTGTTTAAACAGAAATAAAGCTCAGTAGACATGCCATAGGAAAAAACAAAGTAAATAGATGCTATGGTGTCACATCTGCACGGGGACTGGTCCGTAGATGGATAGTGACACTGGAGATTCATATATTTGACCTATTTGGGTACTGTCATCACAAAACAGAGACATAAAAAGTATGCAATAAGTAGAAAACTTAGAGGAAACCAGTGTGTGGGGGGGGTACTAGTAAAGATTTAATCACAAATAAAGAACTTGAGAAAGGAAAAGTTACACTAGCAAAATAAATGCGTCTGATCTAAATTCATATCAACAGCAAGAGTACTTGAAAAATGGAAGAATTCACAGGCAGACATGATGCAAAAACATCCATTACATTTCTGAAAATATTCTTGTTTCTGGTAGTCATTTCAGAAGTGCCTGTCATCTTCATACTTAAGCTACAAGATACAAAGCATGACACAGAACAGGAAGCACAAATGAAAGATAAGGAATATTATCTATCCCCGTAAGGTTAAAATAATTCTGATAGAAACCATTATTGCAATATATCATCATTTATGGTCTAATATTAAGAAAACTAACAGGAAAAAATTTTCCAGCTGTCATTGCTGTCAAGGCAGAAGGAAATTAAACAAGAAAAAATGTAACACCTACTCACACGCAAACACATTTCTACTGTGTAAATTAAACACATGTAAAACGAGGCTCTCCCTCGCCACCATTATGTATACATTTCAAGATAAAAAATAATAGGTTTGCATCATTATTAACCCAAGAAGAAAACAGGCAAGTGACATATAAGACAACTAACAAATTCTTGTCACAGCCTTGCTACAGTGCACATCTGAAATGTCCTGATCCACTGTTGGGGGAGGTTTCGATACGATCCCAAGAGCAAGATTAAGACACAAATGAGGTCAAATGCCATACAACCTTGTAAGCTCTATTTTCATAACATCAATAGGACAAAGAGAAGAAGAAGAAAATGAAAACAAAGAGAAGAAGAAGAAAGATAAGCAAGCAAGTGGGAGAGATACAGCAAGATTAGTTACCACCACCACCACCAGTTGATTTACATTTCATCATCTCTGCCTCGGTGCAGGTGATGATTTTTTTTTGAAGAGAGTTGAGAAGAAGGAAAAGAAGCTTCTCTCTTTGCACACATCTCCCCCTGGGGAGAAAAACGTAGTCCTTTTATTGTCCCAGTTCATGAAGAGTCCACCCACTTTCTTGAAACTTTTTGCTTTGGTATTCCTCTTCCCTCCCCACTCAACTGCCAGTGCCACTCATCAAGCTCTGCTGAGCATTGTTGGGGTCTTGAGCTAATCCATGAAGTCGTAAATTGTATAGAGATAACAAACCTTGAGCTGGTATCCCAGTCTTCCTACAGACAGGATGCCAAGGCCAAGAAGTTGTTAAATGCACAAAGATAAGACATCTGGAGTTCATATCTCAGTCTTCCCAGAGACAGGATGCCAAGGCCAAAATTTAGCTGATGTCATAGTCTTCCCAGTGATAAGAGGCTAGGAATTTGTAAATTATATGGTAACAATGTCGAGACAAAATACAGTCCACAATAGTCTCTTACAAACATGAAGAATACAAACAGACTCATAGAATAATAGAATCCTTAAGACTGAAAGGGACTTCTAGAGGTCATTTAGTCCAATCCCCCTTCACATGCAGGGTCACCTAGAGCATGTGGCACAGGGCTGCATTCAAGCAGGTTTTGGTATCTCCAAAGAAGGAGATTCCACAACCTCTCTTGGCAACTTGTTTCAGGGTTCTGTCACCCTCACTGTTAAGAAATTTGTCCTTAAGTTCCTGCAGAACTTCCAGTGCTTCCATGTGTGTCAGTTTCCTCTAGTCCTATCAGTGGCCACCACTGAAAAGAGGCCAGCTCCATCCTCCTCACTCCCTCCCTTAAGGTATTTGCAGACACTGACCAGCTCCCTCCTCAGCCTTCTCCCAGCTGAACAGGCCAAGCTCTCTCATCCTTTCCTCATGGGGCAGATGTTCCAGGCCTCTAACCATCTTCATATCCCTGCACTGGACTCTCTCCAGAAGCTCCACTTCCCTCTTGTACTGGGAAGCCCAGAACTGGACACAGTACTCTAGATGTGGCCCTCAGCAGTGCTGTGTATAGGGGGATGATCACCTCCTTCAACCTGCCGGAGGTGCTCTTCTTAATGCACCCTCGGACCCCATTGGCCTTCTGGGCCACAAGGGGACACTGCTGCCTCATGGTCATCTTGTTGTCCACCATGACGCCTAGGCCCCTCTCTAAAGGGCTGCTCTCCAGAAGGTCAGTCCCCAGCCTGTCCTGGTGCCTGCAGTTATTCCTCCCCAGGTGCAGGACGTTGCACTTGCCCTTGTTGAATTACATCAGGTTTCTCACCATGTGGTTGTCCAGTCTGTCCAGGTCCCTCAGGATGTCAGTGCAGCCCTCTGGGGTATCAGCTACTCCTAGTTTGGTATCATAAGCAAACTTGCTGAGAGAGCACTTCATCCCTTCATCTAGGTCATTGATGAATAAATTGAAAAGGACTGGACCAAGGACTGACCCCTGTAGGACACCAGTAACTACAGACTTCCAATCAGACTCAGCATCACTGATCACCACCCTCTGAGCTCTGCCATGCAGACAGTTCTCAATCCACCTCACCATCCACTCATCTATCCTACCCCTTCGGAGCTTGCCCAGGAGGATGCTGTGAGGAAGTGTGTCAAAAGTCTTGCTGAAGCCCAGATAAATGACATCCACCACTCTCCTCTTTTCTACCGAGCCAGTCACTCCATCATAGAAGGTTAGCCAAGCATGATTTCCCCCCAGTGAATCCATGTTGACTATTCCTGAGCACCTTCTTTTCCTCAATGCACTTGGAGACAACAACCAGGATGATCTGTTCCATCACTTTCCCATGTATACAAGTGAGACTGACTGGCCTGTAGTTGCCTGGGTCCTCCTTCTTGCCCTTTTCGAAGAGTTGTGTGATATTGGCTTTCTTCCAGTCCTCAGGCAGCTCCCCCATTCTCCAGGACCTTTCGAAGATGATGGCAAGCGGCTTAGCTGTAATGTCTGCCAGTTCACGCAGCACTCTGGCGTGCATCCCATCCAGATGCATGGATTTGTGGGTATCAAGTTCCCCTAATTGCTCTCTGACTCAATCTTCCTCTATTCAGGGCAAGTCTTCCTCTCTCCAGGCTTAATTTGAAGGAAAGGTTCATAGAGGGAGGAGGGAGGAGGAGGAGGGCACTGTATGGAAGAGAGGAAGGTGACCTGTGGTTGGTTCAGGTCAATATATGGCCTGTACTAGCGCTGTGCTGAAGGGTCACTTCAGTGAAATGCTGACATGAACATGGTTGGTTCAGGTCAATATATGGCCTGAACTAGTGTTGTGCTGAAGGGTCACTTCATTGAAATGCTGACATGAACACTCTGAGGAAAGAACCTCGAGGACAAGGTGTAAAGACACCATGAGTGACAGGGTAAAGCTGTGCCAGGGAAGACCAAAAGAGGTGGTCTTCTTGAGTTGGAGAGAGGTTCTAGGCCTACTTGCATCTTTCCTCCAGGCTTGCATGTCCTCAGTGACTCTACAGGAGAAGGGAGCCTTTCCCTATCCTTAGGTGTTTATAGCTCGCAGGAGGAAGGTGAGGAAGCTCCACAAGGAAAGGAAAAAGGAGAACTCGGAACTTGGGAAGTGCCCAGGGAGCATGCAAGGGAGGAAAGCTGCAAGCGCTCTTCACCATATGAAGACTTCTCACCTCTTCAAGGTATGCTATTTTGTAGCACTTGTTCACTTTCTCATCCACAAGCGGTAGTCAGTGGGATTCAGTAAGGGAATTCACTCCAGTGGAACTGCAATTCATTTTGCTTTATTTAATTTTTCACAACTTTTTAGAATACAAGCTATCAAGTACACTCTTCTATTTCCTCCTACAAACTTCTTAGCAAGCTATGAGATGTCCTATTCTCTATTCTAACTCAAACGTATTGACAATTAACCTATGTACAATGCCCCGGTGAAGGGCAGAGCTGGAGCAGCAGAGGCTCGTGCTGCTGTGGCTGGTTTCCATGTTGGGCAGGGATCTCCCTTCAGCATCAGCGAGGCCATTGGAGCTGGAGTTGTGAGGTCCAATGCTCTTCTGCAGCAGCCCCCGGCACAGGTGGGCCTCTAGAAGCTCTCAAGGGAGCTGGTGTCGCTGCCAATGTAGAAGGTGGCACACCATGTCACAGTGTCCTGGGGCTGCTCTTGGGTAGCGCAGTCCTCAGCACCCCTGGCACTCTCTGAGCTGGCCAGGGAGCTGGTCCCACTCTTGATGTAAAAGAGAATGCGGGACTGCACTCTCTCCTGGGGCTCTTGGATGTTTGAGGCAGCTTCTAGCACCAGCATCCCCCTCCTGGCTTTCCAGAGAGCTGGTCCCACTCCCAATGTAAAAGATGACATGGAGCCGCACGCTCTCCTGAGGCTCTTCACCATCAAGGCAGCTGCCAGCACTGGCCTCGCTCTCCCAACTGCACAGGGAGCTCACCTCACTCCCGTTGTAGAAATGAGGGCGGGAGGCCATGGAGACGTGCGACTCCTTGCGGGTCAGCCATTTGATGTATTCCACCAGCTCATCTGTCTCCCTGTCCTCAAGGGAGCTGCTCCGCTGGCACCTCTGGCCCAAACAGAAGCAGCCCCGTACGGACTGCTACCATCTCTGAAGGGCTGTTGGGTGTTGAGCCCCCTGCCTAGCCTTAGCCACAGCCTTGCTTCCCCCATGGCTGCCTTCCTCGTCAGCCGCCTCCTCAGCCACTGCATGCTGCAAGGGAGGGCAGCAGGCATGACTGCGCAGTCAGCTCTACCATCCCAAACAGCCAGTCCTCGGAGTGCCCGGCCCTGCCCAGGAGCAGGGCCTGCTCTAGCCAGGCACATGGCTACAGCCAGCGCCACCCACATCCACAGCGGCACGTGGCCAACAGGGAGCCACATCGTAGGCAGAGCCCCAGCTGGGTGCCTGAACACGGCCAGGCCCCTGCAGATCCAGCCAGACCCTGGCACCAGCCACACAGCTGCATGGGGATGCGTGGCTGCCTCTCAGCCCTGCCCTCCTCCTCCCCATGTGCTATCTGCTCAGATGAAAAGCTGCTCGCTCCCAGCACCTCTCTCCTCCACTGCCCACAAGGACAGCAGTTTGCATGGTGCTCCCTGGGAGAAGAAGAAGGCAGGAGGCATGAAGGTGGCTACAAGATGGAAGGACAAGTGTCCCCACTTATGGCATCCGCAGGGCACAGGCGGCACCAGTGGCTTCTGCCAGCTGCCCCCAGGGCTTTCTGTGCCACGCTCTCACTAAGCTGCAGCCCCTGATGCTCCCAACCCAGCAAAGCTCTCCCCTGTCACACAAGGGACACGACTGCCTGCTCCAGAGGCGGGAGCTCCTTGGAGAGAACTCCAAAAGCTCCTTCCTTGACGCTCCCGCCCTCGGTCTCCACCACCTACAAGGTCAACAGCCAGTGCGAGCAGGAGAGAGGCTTAGAGTCAGCTCACATGCTGCCTGCCGCTCCCTGTGCCAAGGCACTAACCCATTTGCCCTTTGGGGGACCCTGGTGGCAATCACAGAGCACCTCCCACCTCCCAAACATGCCAGGGTCCCAGCAGCCTCCCTCAGGGAAATCCCTGGTCCAGCACAGCTCCCTGCAGCCTTTCTGCACACACAGGCAGAGCAGGGAAGGACATGACTCTTACACCCTGCGGCTCTCTTACACCCAGGCTCCCAGTGTACTCCTGGTGACTCTTGTGCCAACAACACAGAGGCTGTGAGGCCGGTGCCAGCGGCACAGCTCCTGCTCAGCCAGTGCCACCAGGGACACACACTGCTCGTGCACAGGGTCCTGTTGTTCCAAGCCACAGTTTTGTGACCTTGCCAAGGGGCTCACAAAGGAGTAACGTTGCTACAGTGACCTTGGCCAGGGCCGTTGAACATGGAGGGACCTCGTGGCACTGGAGTCATGGAGCCCACTCAGCTCCTTCAAAGTTGCCTTCCTTCTCCTGCCCCTGCACACCAAATTCTCCCCTGCTTCACACTCACCCCCTGGCCCTTGCCATTCCTTAGCACTGCTCTCCCCAGCAAATATACTTAAATAAAAAAGACATGCAGACACTCTACCTCTTCTGTGTCCTTTGTCAGCAGGACCCATGACATATTAGGATCCTAGAATCGGAGTGGGTGAACAAGACCTTGAAGGTTACCAAATCTAGCCTCAGTAAAGCTAGCCCCACCATGCCTGCTGGACCACATCCCTAAGTGCCTCATATACTGCGGGAATTTGTTATGTGTTTCAAGGCTTAATGAAGTAGAGAGCTTGGCATAAGTAGATGATGTAGTATAGCATAGGGCATAGGGCATAGAGCATAGGGCCTGGCATTCGGAAGATCTTGTGATGTCACGGGAAGTTAGGAACACAAATAATGGACAAGTTTACTGATAACCTCATGTTGTATAAGGCAAAAGGTAGAAGTTAGTCTCCTGATTGGGCTGTAGGTGAATCTCTGTATTTAGGTGGAGTATATAAGTAGTCTGGACAAAGGAATAAACGCCATTTGCTGCATCCCCATATTGGTGTCTGTGCTCTATGGCCCTGGGGCGCGTAGAACCCCAGGCCAGTCCGGCTAGCAAACGAGGCTTGCCGATCCCCTTTAGCAACAATATACACATTTCTTGAATACTGCCAGGGACAGGGACTTCTACTTCCCCAGGCAGCCTCTTCCAATGTTTCAGCACTCTTTCCATGTGGAAATTTTTCCCAGTATCTAACCTGAACGTCCCCTGCTGCAACTCGAGGCCATTTCCTCTTGTCCTATTGGTAATTATTCTGGAGAAGAGATGGAGCCCCACCTCACTCCCACCTCCCTTCAGGAAGTTGTAGAGAGCAATCAGGTGCCCCCTGAGCCGCCTGTTCTCCACACCACTCCATTCTACTTCACCTCCCGTCATAAGATGGCCGTCATAAGATCTGTGTTCCAGCCTCTTCACCAGCCTTGTTGACCTTCTATGGAAATGTTGCAGCACTTCAAGCAGCTTCAGGCCCATGGAGCAGTGGGCTGATGCTTTTGCTGACTTTTCTTTGTCTTCTCATGCCTCTGGAGAAGCTTGGCTTGTTGCCCTCCCCTGTCCCAGCAGGCTCAACATCAGGTGGGCTTTAGCCTTCCGCAGCCCATCACTGCATGCTCAGACACTGCCTCAATAATGCTTCTGTAGGGATGCTCTGCATCCAGAGGAATCTCATTGTCCTCGAGTTACCTGACACCTTCTTTGCCACGGGCTTACATTTGCGGACATACTGAGCAATCTGCCCACCCTTTGCGTAGAACTGTCTCGTCTTGGCTGTTCTTGTGGTGAGGACTTTGTAAACTGCCTGTCCCTCTGATCGCAAGGGTTTGAACATCTAGGAGAAAATGGTGCTTCACTCTCTGTACATTTGCCTAGCTGAGAAGAGTTTAGATTGAATTCCTGAATTGGTACAGGGTGCTTCTCTTGTGAATCGTCCTCTTCCTTGCCATTTTTGAAGACTTGTGTGACATTGGCTTTCTTCCAGTTTTCAGGCATCTTCCCTGCTCTCCAGGACTTTTCGAAGATGATGGCGAGCACTTTATCAGTATAAATGCCAATTTTATATGTAAGAAGACTCATATACTTTAAACATATAATCAGTTAATGCAAAAGAGCATTCTAGAATCAGAAAAGTCACTAGCAGTATAGGCTAGTGGTGAGATTAAATATCTCTTAAAGTAAATGCCCAAAATTCTCAAAACAGAACTTATACCACTCAGTATAGTTAAAATTTAAATATTTTTCATTTTTGTATCATTATTTGCATTCCACTTTTTTTGTTTCCCCTTTTTTCTTTCTTGTTACTGCAAAACAGATTTATATTTTAGAGGAAGGGTCACTGCCTCATTGTAATCACTTAAAGCAATTTCCTATCAGCCCAGCTTGAGGGCCTTTTCCCGATACTCTAAATTAGAACATGTGGAGTTTCCTGTTGCTTGCAGGCTTTTGTTTAGGTATTCAAATCTCAGCTCTTCTAAGAATCAAATCTGTCACTGTGCTCACTGCACATGTGTAGGTAATGACAAATACTGTCTATTACTTACCAATTAAGTAGAGACATTGCTCCCTTGTAAAGTATGTTTTTGGCTGACCACATCTGCACAATCACTGTATGTGTTTTTTAAAAAACACATCTTCCTCATAATTATTTTTTTACATTCTCACTAATCAAGAAAACATAGATCAGGGAACTGAAAAGTACAAGTTGTTGTCTGTAAATGATTTAATCTTTTTTGGACATAGATCATTTATAACAACATTCAAATAATATGATTTGCAGAGAAAAGCCTTTTTGAATGACACACCAGGAACTGATAATTTGTATTGATGCCAATCAAATTCAAATATCAAAAACTTTCTAAACACACAGATAGACTTGACTATGAATAAAGAGAGAGGAGTTGGACAGACACTTAAGGAAACTAGCCAGCTAGAAATAGCTCTGGCATAATTACCTGAAAATAAACCTAACATTAATAAAAATACTCAGAGGATCCACACATTTTTAATAATTATTAAAATCCTCTGGCAACATATTACCTTTCTTCCTAATTTTAGTAATAGCCTGTCTTGATTGAAAGACGAAAGTACTCTTATGATGGACTGAACCATTTTCCAATTCTATTTTAATTTCAGAAAGCAGCTATTTCAGCACACTAAACCTCCTGTTTCTATTACACTGACTGCAGATCAACAGCAAAGCTCCTGTTTCTATTACACTGACTGCAGATCAACAGCAAAGCACTGGCATTCTAAACCTTGACATTAAAGGTTTGCTGTCATTTCCCTAAAAAGGGCAGAAGATGATATTTCCTCTTGTATTTTCTCCTGTTGTAAATGTGATCTCAGCCCCTTTCCAGTGGAAACACAGTAGAAGTGATGAAGTTGCACTTCATCATAGATATTTTGAATTCAATTTCCATGATCTTTAACTTTGCCCTAAAAAATGTAAGATGTGCTCTTTTCCTGAACTAAAAAAAACCTGAACCACTCTTTGTCCAAAGATGAGAAGTATTTGGGCTGCAGTGTAAGCCTCTCCCCAATGATAAACGTTAGCCCAGGATTGCATTCACCCTTTCAATAAAGTCTCCTATAAGAGTCTATTGGCATGTTCCTTCACTCTAGCAACACTGGACATTTATTCTAAGGGAAATAAGGGAAGAAGAGCAATACATTCTTTCTTAATTAAAACTTAATTAGCACACTTAGGCAGCTACTAAGCAGCAACATAAGCCATCTGTTCTGTTACATAATCCTAAATTCTTTGCTCTTTGAGTGACTCAGCCCTCATGTCAGTCTCTCTACGATTACACTGGAGAATTAACCCGTCTTGCGGTCAAAAAAAAACAAAAGTATATCTCTGAACTGAGTCTCAAGCATTATAGCTTCATCATTTGTTCACTGGAAAATCTTGGCTTTAAACTTAGCTAGTACATTAAAATCACTACCTAAACTTGTAGGCCAAAACACCAGTTCTTGCTCCAGTTCTACTCACTTCTTGCCTTTTTCCTGTTTCTTTGGCATTCTTCTCTAGATAGGAACACAGTTATGACAAATTCTTGCCCAAGTCTTTCGATCTTAAACATCACTAATATCAGTATTATCTTGTTAAATATTATATTACAATACAATATTACAATGACATGGTTGGACAGAGATCCTAGCTCTATATAATAATGTTTCATGGCATGTTTTTGAGCACCCATGAGAGTTTTACAATACTAACAAGTAATGACTATCAAATAAGATGTTAGACCAAGTTGTTTGTGTTAATTTAACACCTGCTTAAATATTAGAGGTAAGAGAGATAAAGGTCTACTTTTGTTTGAAGTCATATTACTGTTAGACAAAAGGATGGCTTAAACTTGTTCCTTAATCCTCTGGCTTTTCATTTGTTTCTCATACTATATCCTGTGTCACCCTCTTACTGAAGTTTTGTTTTGTACTATATTACAAAAGCAGTCCCAAGATAGTTCTGTGAAAATAAGTTTTAGGCAAAAAGACACAAATGGGTGACATTAGGTGAAATGCTTTCAGAAAAGCATTTCACGATATGTGTGAAAAGCATAAAATTATATGTGTTGTTTGTCTGTATGAGAACAAATTCTTCAGCTATATGAAATTAATGACAGAAAAACCATCAAGCAGTAGTGAGTTTGTGTGCTCTAGGAACCTTAGTTATCTGCTATAGCAGAAAGACTATCAGCTGCTTCTGAAGAATCTACAACAGAAAACAAAAAAACAATAAAACAGCACTCCTTTAGACAGCTGAAGTATTTTCCCTCCAATATGATCACAGTGTCAGCTCCTTCCAGATCCAGGACCTGCTTTTCCTAGCTATCCCTCAATCCAGATCTAGAAGAGGAGGGTCTGCCTATGGCATGAGATTAGGAGAGGTAGTAATTAGAGGAGTTTGCCTTGAATTTTGAAAGAAATATGGCCCAAAGGAGCTGTAGAGTCTGTGAGACCTATCTTACATCAGGGGGGCAAGGTTGTTACTTGAAGTTAGAATTTCAAAACTTCTGTAATGTTTCATGCAGACTGCCCTATGCTGTTGATAAAGGCTCAGTTTAGATACTAAAGAAGAATTTAAATTTATGCTATCCATCATCAAGCACCTAAGAGGTAATTTAAGTAGCACTTACACAGTCTATCATGTCTTACTGACTAATTGCAACAATACTTTTTAGTAGTTGATTACTCCCTTTCAGTTCTTATTTCTTCACATGGCGCTACTACTGAGAGTATGATATACAAGTTGATTTCATAAAGAAAATAAGTTCACTGCTTATCATATGAATGTCATGAACTATATATCTGCACTATTCATAAGAAAAACATAGCAGTGAAAGTGGTTTTGAGGATTTTTTTGGACCTATTTATTTATTTGAACCATTTTTTTCAGCTTGTTTACCAGACAACTACTATTATCTTTATATGGGAGATCACTAGGAGATAGAAATGTACATTTATATTATTTGTGATGGCAACAGGCTTCAGTTCCTTTTCTCGTTACCTTGTCATTCTCAATGCACCTCAACATCGCTCAAAGTAGATTTTTCATCACATGAAGAACCCATCCAAACACACATAACTTCAGAGTCGGGATAAGTCAGCAATTTCTCTGAGAAAAAAATATAGCCGAGACTATCAGAAGTATGTCATGATGGCAGTGCTGCAGTAGGTGCCTTTAAAAGTTAGAATATGAGAAAATACCAACCTTTTAGCTTTTGAAAGTCTCATCGCTTTTAAGGCTAGATTCCCTAAAAACAAATATTCTTCATCAATTTTGGTAACCTCAGCAAGATTTATTCTCTCTATTACACACAAATAAAGTAACTAGGCTGCTTGCAAGTTGTAACGCAACTTTGCTTGGTGACATTTCTGACTAGCCATCTTTATGATCAAGAGTCTCTTTCTTCAAATCTACAGTAGATGTAAAACATACACTGCATGAGACTCTTGAACCTTACCAGTTAATTTGTAAATGCAATTTAAGAATCAATATAAGTTTTGGAATGTTATCACAATTAACATTAGATTGCTAAGTTATCCTTGTCTATTTTCTAGAAGATTGAATGTTATAATTATCTATGCTTAAATTAATCAGATAGTGCAATTTACTCTTTTTTATATAATGGGCAATCAGTATGCTTCATTCAGTTTACATCTATAATAATTGGATAATGCACCCAGCATTCAGTTAAACTTCAAAAGAGAATGCTTTTTCTTCACAATCCTTTCATGTCTATCTCAGAAGAAAGTTATTATGTTCCCTCAGTAATTAGATATTGGGGTAGAATTCTATTGATCATAGGGGAAGAACATTTTTTCTTATCTATATATTTAACAAGGACTATTTCAGATATACAAATCTATAAATTTAAAAAACTCTGACACCCTGTATTAGAAATAAATTTATATTTTTTAACATTCTGAGTTGTAGTTTCTTTAATAACTTAGGAGGGCATAGAGCAAAAAAGGGGTTGGTAATAAAAAGGCAAGAAAGAGTGTTTCAGTTTGGTATTTTTGTCTTCTTTTATTTCATACTTTATTTCTCCAGGTGAATATTAAAGAAACAACTTATTAAAAAAAAAGAGATATCTCCAGATATGAACAAAGAATCAAAACTATATTTTCCCCAAAAGTGATACAGTGCTCATTTTGTTTCCATTTCCTTAATCAAAAATGCATTAGAAACATTCAATTATGAATTCTACTTGAAAGAAGGAAGTTAATCTTTGCATCTGCCTAGAGTACTTCTTGAAGTTCCAAGCAAATTTAGCAATTAAATGAGCAAAATACACAAAGAAAGGAGTCAAAGTAAGGGTTATTTTTTTCATATAGCAGAACAGGCCTTCATACTCATCCAGTCTGAAATGCAAAGCATGACGGAAATCCAGACAGCTGCACTAACACTATTTGTTCTTCACTTAGGAATGAGAGCAGTGGTGGTATCTCAGAACAGAGTTTGCACAGAGCACAATTAAACGTGCACTGTAATTTCGTAGCTCTTTTCTTCTGCTAGTTAGGACAAATGCCATTTATCCTAACTAGCAGACCGTGCTGACCATGCTTACCTGTACAGTTAACTACATCTTAAAATACAAAGCTAGTTTAATCTTTCCCTATATAAAAAAATAACCCTTTTCTACTCTGTGGGTTGAGAAAAAAATGGAGTTAGAGACATGTAGAGACATGTAGAAGTAATTGCATCCACTGAGAATCCTTTGAGGAATCTTTCTGCTCCAAAAGCTTATGGGACTGACTATATTATGAGAGCCTTTAACTGAAATACAAGAGTTACTACCTTGATCTCCCACTCGGTGTTCAGTAAGCATAAGTACAGAAATATTAACTTCAGTGTTCAAATTCTGTGTCACTTGGTGGGAACACTATCTGGAAAGGAAAGGGAAACAAAATGGCAGACTGAATAGATACACAATTATCACAGTCAGAATATCAGTTAAGAACACAATCACAAGAACATCCTAAAGAATCCTGACAACTCCACTTAAAGTAAGAAACAAGTATTGCTGCCCAGCTATGGAGCTTAGCCTTTCTCAATCCTGGGTCCCAGCTTAAATTCAAAGGATCAATTCAAAGGAAGGGACATAAAAAAGTATTCAAACATTTATGAGGTATTAACAGAGCAGTGCAACACTGAAGAACATAGCCATTAAATTTTCTTCCTTAAAACTAGATAGATAAGCGTTTATAACTTGGATGGTTTCATTTAATAACAAATGTGAGAGCAATCAAAAAACTATTTTTATTGACAATACCAAATTTCAGTTTCGTTAAAAATGAAACTCAAAATGCCATGCCCCTAACTCAGTTCTACAGAGCAAGAGTATCTGACAAATGCCCTTTACTAGTAAAACATGAAAGAGGTTTTGGCTTAAATTCTGTCAAACTTTCTTCAGTACATCCATTGCTCTTAGGCCTATAAAGATCTTGGTTTTGGTAACTACAATTATTCACATAGAAATATAGGTTTTGGAGAATTTAAGAGTTCATACAAGGACATCAAATACATTTTTGCTTGCTGAAAATAGTCTCTCCCAGCAGACTGCCAGATAACTAGAAATCACACACAAATGGCATATGTAATTGATTAAATCAATTGTGTAATATGAACAAAATGCTGAAACACATTCAGTCTATTTTGCCTGAACTACACAGACAGTTCACAACTATTCTGAGTGAATCATTCACTTCTAACGCACCTGCACACACAGGTAATCAGAACATATTCACACAGAGCAGATGTATGTATATATTTATCTAAGGGGTCTTTTCTACAGCTCCACTTCATTTTACAGTTGGTATCTCTCTGATTATTTTTATCCCGAAAATAAAACAAAGCAGCAAAACAAACAAACAAAAAAAATACAAACAAATAAACCAAAAAAACACATAGACAAGTTAAAGTCAACAAAGCTCAAGCACTGCTTCCTCCAGGCTCAAGCACTGCTTCCTCCAAGCTCAGGATCGGTGTATTCCCAAAAGAAAGAAGTCGAGTAGGCGGGGCAGGAGACCGGTATGGATGGGCAAGGGGCTCCTGGGCAAAGTTAATGAGAAAAAGA
>JAUBOD010000313.1:336350-354106 GCA_032353885.1 Nothura maculosa
GGACTAGATGATCTCTAGAGGTCCCTTCCAACCTTGTAGATTCTGTGATTCTGTGATTCTGTGATTCTGTGAAAATAAAGTAGAAAATAACTCACTAAAAAGGAAAATAACTACTTCCTAAATTGCAATGTTATTTCCTTAAAGCATTTTAATATAAAACTTTATATTTTAAATCTGAATATATGCGTATTCTGTTTGTTATTGATACCAGTTTCAACCTGAATATTGGAATTTCCAAACATGGTCTAGCTGTCCTTTCAAAACATCTCTGCCTCCCCATGACAGATTGAATACATGAAAATGTATGAAAATACATGAAAATACATGAAAATGAATACATAGGTGTTAACCATTTCACTTTTCAAGTAGGTTTGTTTGTTTTATTGTTTTGTTTTCCCAAGCAGTTATGAAAGCCCTACAGTTTTCATCTAAGCTGCAGTCATTTTCAATAATAACACTTGAAAAAAGTCAGCAAAGAGACCATGTTTGTGCATCATGAAACATGCTTTCTTCACAGTTTCAGAACAGCTCACAAAAGAATAGCTGCATTTTAATAACTACAAAGTAAATAGAACACAGTGCTTCTCTATAGAACAGAAACAGTTGCCCAATATCTATCTCTGCACACAGAAGTTCACATCCTCTGCAAAACTGTTCTTCATCAAGCTAATACAGTATGGATAGTCTTGATTCAGACTTCTACTCAATTTGGAAGTGTCCACAATTGTTATAAGAGAGAAGCATTTGGGATGCCATTTTTTTTCTTAAATAGATAACAGTTGTCAAAACAACCATTCAAATTACACAAAAAAAGCTTTCCTGTGCAATCATGCTTTGAATGGTAAACAGTTGAAATTCTAGCAGTGACAATACAGAAGCTGTATATAAAATACAGAAAAAAATGGCAGTTTCTGTAATGAAACAGAAACAAAACAAGAATAGCACATCAAAACTGAACAAAGACCTGAGCTTAATATTTAGTAATCTAATATCTTATTATTATTTCTGCAAGTTATTCAGGCTAACACAATATTTCACATACTAAATGCTTACACTTAAAAGTTGGCAGGGACCTCTTAAGAACGTTTAGATCAATTCCTTTGCACAAGGCATGTCACCTAAAGGAGGTTGCCCAGAACCATGTCCAGTTGGATTTTGAATCTCTCTGAGGATGGAAACTTCACAATCTCTCTAAGAAATCTCTTCCAATATTCAGCCACCCTCACATTGAAGTGTTTTCTTATGTTCAAGTGAAATTTTCCTGAAGTTCAGCTCATCTCTGGAGTTGAGAGGAAGGATCACCTGCCCAGACCTGCTGAGCAATGCTCTTCCTAGTGCAGTCTAGTATACCTACACTTGCCTTTACCATGATGGCACATTGCTGGCTTCATAAACTTGTCCACCAGAATCTCTCGGTCCTTCCCTGTAAAAATGTTCTCCAGCTGATTAGTTTGCAGCCCATACTGGGGCATGGACTTATAGAATCATTAAATCATTTCCGACACCATGGTATTACTTCATGCAGATTTATCAACAGATAATTGTTATGCTCAAGTCATGTATTCTGTAAGGAAAAAGGCCCAATATGAGACGTGGAACACTTTCCAAGTTATAGAAGAAAGTCCTAGCACTACTTCCACCAATGTTTGAGAACAAATTTCTTCTTCATTCAAACAACTAAAGCCCAAACAACACTTAAGAAACAGATATTGACATTTTAAAATATGTATCTGACATCCGAACAAGCTTTGAAAAAGCCTTTAATTTAATTACATTATTTTTCATTACATACACTGAAAGCTAACTTTGAGGCTTTGACATACAGGCAATACATTCAGCGCCTCTAGGGCCAGGGCAGTATCTGCAGTGTTGACTCTGGTATATTTCTGTCACATCCAAGACTACAAATTTCTGCACTGGTTATTCAATCAGAAAGGACAAGACAATAGAGAGGGAAGAACAGGTGCATACAATGACCTTAACGAGTCTCAAAGGTTTTTTCTCTTGTCTTACGCTGATATTTGCTAAACTAGTAAAATAAGCACCAAACAACTGTATTAACTGCAGAGATTAACCACCTTGCTTTTCTGATATAAATCTCTTCAGATTAATAGCAAAATTCTCCCAAACTGTAGATAATGTCACAGTTAAACTCAGTATGAGCAATATAGTATATACTTTGACCCCGTATTAAAAGATATGGTAAAAACATTAACAACAAAGTAAAAGCAGCTGCTCCTAACATACCTTCACGTTTTCAATCTTTATATAATCAAATGTTTTATCTGAAGATCTGCGCAAAGCCCAGATATCCCATTCTCAAACAATCCCTGCACCTAACAAGGAGAACCTGGGCCCTGAGTCATATCTTGTACATAGAATTATAGATAGTTATTTGGCCACAACTGCCTAGAAATTTTATGAAATATAAAACAATTCCTGAGATTACTAGAGATATGGAATCTCCCTCTTAATTACAGTACCAGTTGCTCCAGAGTTTGCACCCCGAGGAGTGTACAGATGTCTTACTGTGCCCATGTTTTGCTCCAGTTTTCTTAATAAACATTCACACATTGACTTCTGTATAAGCGAGTTTAGATGAATATGATTATGCTATTAATTATGAAAGGTAAGATAGCAGGTTAGGAAGCCTAATTAAGTCATCAAAATTCAGGTCTAGTTTACAATAAATTGTCTGCCTCTCAAAATTAAATGCTACTGCAGATTAATACGGTAATTGTAAAACTTTATTTACAGATGGGACCTAAAATTAACTCTGATGAAGATGCCCAATCACTACAGCGAGCAGATCTCCAACAGAACACCTTAAAACTACTACTACTACAATTGTCTTAAAAACAGCCATAGATGTAAGGCCTTTAAAATGGAAATGATATACAAGCAAATTAGCACTAAATAAAACAAAACAATTTTGAGGTCACCATGCTAAAAGTGAAATACATAATAAAATAATTAAATATTCTTTTAACTGCAGTTAATTTACTTTATTACTAAATAATACTGTTATAAATGTAATTTATGCTGAATTGTGATAGTACGTTCCCAGAAAATTTCAATGAAATTAAGATAATATTATTTTAGAAGACAATTTGAAAAAAAATCTCTCATTTGCAAAACAAAAATAAGATTAATGATCAGTAAGGAAAAAGATAATACGATGTAATGTAATTTTAGGGTACATATCAGCTAGGTCTAGTTCTGAAAAAAAAAAAAAAGGAAAGAAAAGACTTCTCTCCTTGTCTCCTGACAATTATAACAATTGCTTAAACAAAAGTTTCCTTACTGATTATAAGATACCTCTTCTCATCATCACCAACTTTCTTTCTCCTTTGAAGCTCTAAGACAGATAGGTGGTGTAGTGATGGACGTCCACTCAAATTATTTTTTTCCATGCCCTTTCCAGTTTATCACAATCCTTCTGGAGTTGCTTATACACATGATTCTAGTAAAAGTTAAACCAGTGCAAATCACAGTAGCAATATAATCTGCTGTATCTCAAAATTTCTGAAGACATATCTAAAGATTTGATTAGTACTTTTGATCACTGTGTTATCATGGGAACCACTTAAGTGTCTTCCACAGGTGTCATTTCTGGGAACTACTTAAGTGTCTTCCACAGGTGTCATTTCTCAGCCCAGATTAGGAACTTTGAAGTAGAGTCTAAATCATTTATTCCTAGATGCCTAATCTTTCAGCTGTAGTAAATCATTATGTGCTTTTCTGAGCCCCCAAAGTTATCTAACTCACATTTTCTTTTTTGCTATTTACCTTTTTTTTTTTTCCAAACAGTCAGAACAGCTCAAATCTCTCCATTTTGGTCACGGATTTCTCTTTCAATTACATATAAAAGCCTATCTTTTTTGAATTTTGTATCCATTTAGTCCTCAAGGACTTCAATAATTTGTGTTTGAAAAGGATTTATGTATTTTTTGTACAGAAGGTCCATAGACAGACTTTGAATATTCAGCTCTTCTCCCTCCCATATTCTGAAAAATTAATTAGTTCAGTGATTGTTTCCCCAATGTGGACTCTTGTTAAAATATTTCAGAAGTGCAAGGCTTTTTATTTAGAATACACCAACTGAGAACAAGCAAATTGTTAGTCTTGAAATAATCTTTCTAAATCTACTACTTCTTTTATGTAAAATGTACAATTCGGAGATCATTAGGAAACAGATTTCCTATAAACAAGGCATAGAAGTGCTGCAATCTGACCTTTAATTTATTTTTGATAATCTTCAACTAGCTACAGATTCCTATTTGGGAATAGCTGACAGACAGCACAACTCACTAACTGCACAATATTGGTTCCTGGATATTAACTTACAAATAAACCATATATGTTATGATAGTGACTTAGGGTTTTTGTTTTGTTTTGTTTTTTTTGTTGCAGTTTCTTATCAACTAAACAGTATTAAAAAAGGGGGGGAGGGAATGAGGGGAGAACAGAGAATACATCAGATAGTCATCCAAACAAGAAGTTGGATCTAAGAGAAGGAAAAGCTTAAAGATTGAGAAAATTTATGAGGAATGATATAATCACAAATTCTTGAGAAATTGCCAAAATCTTATGATTTGCTATTTCCTTGATACAACGCATATAAAACACAATTCAACTGTTTCACGTATTGATGAAAATTAGTATTAATGATCTAGACATCTCCTTTTTTAGCCCTTCTACAACTCCTGAATTCAAGTCAAGCCAAAATTGCTCATTAAAGCACCTCAACGTTTACTAGCAATTTTAATTTACATATTCTTAGTTAAAATGGAAATAAGAGCTGCCTTTAAATGAAAATAAATATTTTAGCTTTCTCACCTCTTCCTTGCCATCAGAGTTAGGCCTGCTTTTCCTCCCAGTCAAGGATCAGAACTTTTATTTCTTTTATATTATGAGTTGCTTTTATTTCAAAGTCTTTAAATTCCTATTTTCATTTTGAGTTCTACAGGCCATAGACCTGTCCTAGTTTCATCTTGTTTCAATAATCTTCTAATCTGACTTCATGCATGATAGACAAATAACAATATACAATTTTAAAAAATTAAGAAAATTTTCTTTAACACTTTTAATATTTTATCCTCTGATATTTGCAAGATTGTGGCTTTTTTAATTTTTTTCCAAGCAATATTCATATAAACTCATTGAATATATTCTCCAAATTGACTAATGTCTGTGGCTTCCAGTTTTTCATAAGATGTTTAAAATTCCCCAAATACACATTCTTTATTTGGATCTTGTAGTTTTGGTAAAAGCTAACTGATATATCTGGATCTTTTTCCATTTAAGTACTCCAATTTTTCAATCTGAAATTAGTTTGTCCTTATATGAGGTGTCTGTATCAGATGAAAATGGAATTAGAAAGTGGTCTCTGCAGCACTTAGAAACATCAAGCACATTTTGGTACTAGCATGAAATTTATAACATTGTCTCCTGAAGAAAAATCCTGTTATGTAGCTTTTTCTACACTCATCCACTTTTAATGTGTGATTGCAAGACAGGTCTGGAGGTCTGAAGCAGTCCCTGAATTATACGTCTTTTGCATTATCTGTTATGACACTTAGCAACTAAAGAGTGTTTATACTTCTAACTCGTCAGCTCCTCAAAAATGTTAGTGTCTTATTTAACTTTAGAAGAAAACATGCCCTTCTTAAACATTACAATGCTAAAGTAATTAAACACTTAAGTTATCAAAACAGACTGATAACATGAAAGTCAAACTTTTGTTTACAAATAAAAATTTTCATTTTTCTCATTTATAATAGACTCCGATTATTATTGCAAATGTTATTAAAATCTTTCATGTAGCTATTTTCATTCCCCACTTCATGATTTTGTATAGTATTCTATAGTACATTTTGCCTCCACCTGTGCTTTTTCACATAAGTATAATATCCTCTGACACTTTCAATTTCTTGACATGAAACTCATACCAACAGAATAGCAATTTCCTCTGAGGTAGATCTGGAAACATTTCAGTGGACAGAATAATCTTGTATTCTACTAATTAGCCAGTGATTTCCTTACAAAAAAAATCTGTCTTTCTTTAAATCATTTATTTGACAGAGACCTCTTTGATCTCTTGAACCCAGTGGCAGTACTGCACAGATTTTGGGGAACTGAGCTGATGCTTTCACCAAACCTAAAACCCTATTTCTAAATGCTGGGTTATTGGAAAACAATTTGGAAAGACCACATCATACCTAATACTGCTTAAGTAAAAACACTTGGCTTCTGAATTTTAAGAAATTTGGTCACTCATATCATCTAGCCTTCTCTGAAACTCTCCCTGTAGATACACCACTAGAGCAATGACTTTGCCTAGTGCTCAACATTTTTTGCGAAGACAACATGTCTCTATGCAGCACTACAGAGAGTATAGTCCATTTTGTTTTTAAAGATGAATGGCATAGATTGCTAGATATTATATAGCCACAGTATTATACAAAACATGCTAGTTGGAGCAGGAAAAAAAAAGATGCAATCGCTTTAATTTGTTAACTTTTGTGAATCAGATCACTGTCCATCTATTCTATAAATAATAAATTGAAGGCATAATTTTTTTATATATTTACCTCTACACAGAACTGTGGCTTACTTTGATCCCTACCAGAAATGGGCTTGCAAAAAAAATTCTACCAAGTAATCTTATTTTTGCTATAAAAATAAACTGAGTAATAAAAGTTTTTTTTCTCTCCTGTCATACTGACTGTATGGATTAGGAAAAATGTCTTATATCATAGATCAGCCCATGGAAGTTGAATCACTTTCTTTAGAAATACTGATTCTGATATTAGAAGAAAACTTTGTATTGCTATTATGTGCAAAGTACAAGATATTCTCTTTTTTGATTTACATCAAACTAATCAACCATGATTATCATATTTTTTGACAACATACCGACTGTCTAAATCTGTGAGGTCATACAGTTATCAAATTATTGTTTGTATTTTTCAGTTCCACACACCACTCACTGACAGTCTTCTAATAAAAAAGTAGAGGCCACAATTAAACAAATAATAGGTATGAAAATCTTTGTTACTGTTTTGCTCTACTTCTTTGAAATAAATCTGCATTTAAACAATCTGTGGAAAGAAATGTATTCCACCTTTTCCTTGTTCTGATATAACAATAATCTCCCATGCATTCTTGGCATTTTTTTTTTTTTTCTTCAGGAGGTGATTATTTTTCTACAGAAACTATTATCAAGATGAGATTTCCAGTGTCTTTTATTTGACATATTGACAATTGTTTAATCCTCAGATTCTTCTGCAGAACCACATTTTTTGCCGGGATTTACGTCTATATAAAATATATAATATAATAATGTTATATATACATATTTCTACATACAGTTCAGCTAAGGTGCAACTCCCACATCTGTTAAGTGGTTATCTGAGAGTCCTGCATGCCTTATAAAAGTGATATTCACAATTTGTACAGTTACTGTGTAAGAAGGAAAAATGAATTCAAAAATTCTTGAAAGGTTTTTACATCCACCAACACTGCAAAAAGACACATTTGACTCAATCTTTTTTTACTGGAGTGAGCTGTCACCAGCCTTCCTGCGTGCAGGAAGTTCTGTTCTATTTATATGGATGGATTTTAATTGCTGTTTTAAAAATTCTTTTAACACTGATAGCCTTTATTCTACAGAGCAGATATTTCAGGCATGCTGGAAAACTATATTAAATACCTTTATTTGGGACTTGATTGCCTACGAAACATTGTGTTGTAATGCATCATCTACTCAACACTAGTTTGATAATATCTCGATTGTTACAATCCAGTGTTATTGCAACATAGTTTGCAGGCAGCTGAGGGTAACAAATGGATTCTGCAGTGGATTCTAGAGTGTGTACTACTGAAAAAAATTCTTTCATATCATAGAACAGAATAATTCCACGTAAAAGCATTATCATACACCTAATTTATTAGAAGGAAACCTTCAGCATATTCAGTAGTTTTTAAATACTTTATAAGACAATTTTCAGATTAAATTTTCTTACCAGATATCTAGACTTAGACAAGTTTATCCTGTTCATGCTGCACTTGCCACACAAAATCTGTCTCTAAATAATTATTAATTTTTCCTCTCAATTAACATTAGTACGTAATCAAAAGGAGATGATTTTTAGAAGTTAAATTGTTAAATCCTCACAATTCTCCTTAAGAACAAAACTTTAGACTACATTATGCTATTTCCAGTGAGCAACAATTAAAAATACTTAGGTTACAATGATGCGTAAGAGTGTAATAAGGAAGTGTTTCCAACAAAAAAACAGAGAACATGAATTTCTGTTCTAGACAGTGTTTTTCTCTGACCTATGATGTTATTAAAGACCTATGATTAAAGACCTATGATGTTATTCATAGGTCTTTAATTTGCTTACATTTTTAAAGGTATTTTACATCTCTAAATTAAAGCACATTGAGATTTCCTGGCTTATAACTTCAAAAATATGTGCTATTAAAAACATGAAATGGCATTTATCCAGAGTGATATTCTTTGGCTCATACCCTGAGACATGTTGCTATTGCCCAAATTCAGGATATCGTTTCCTCCATTTGCAAGTTTAAAGGGAAGAAGGAAATCTCATCATACAGGCCTTTTTGAAGTTTGAGTTACGGCTTTTTAACTGGGAGAAAAGCATTACAATATTCAAGAATGATATTTAATGAACTACAGAGGCTGTCCAGGGGATTATAGGGCTCTTTTGTCTCATTATTTTTCTTTTGGTTAGATTTGAATTCTATACTATGTGTAACAATGTAGTGCACACCAGTATTCAGTAGGGTGATTTAAATCCTACTATGAAATGCCAATACTCTCAAAGAAGTCTAATTATTTTACCTGAAGACTGCACGTCACACTACAAAGTAAAGCAAGATCCTACTTTAGATCAGATTTACACAAAAAAAAAAAGTGTTAAAAAAAAGTAGTTTACTTCTTCTATCCACATTGTTGGACTTGAGGGGTTCACTCTGTTCTTAGGGAGAGCTGAGTTCAGCATACTTACCAACGTATTGCAGAAGTACCTCAATTCTGCTTAAGTCTAACCTGTCCAGAAGAAATGAGAGTTTGCTCAGGCACTGCAATGCAACTGCAACTGCATTGCAGTTATGTGAGCTCGCTATCTCTTTCACCAAAAGGGTCAAGCATTAAGATTTAGCAAGGACTGGAAAAGTTATAACTTGAACAAGTTGAGAATAATATTCAAAATATTTACTACATTTATCCCAATTTATCTTTTGTATTCCAATCACTCATCATGGACTTTTGAATCTGCCTCAAAGACAAGAAAAACAGACCGTTCAAATGAAGTTCAAATTCAGTTTTCCATTTCATTGGAAAAATGTAATGCTCTGTATCTTTTTAGACTTAACAGTTCCATAATTACATCATTCAAGGCATGCAACTATTTATGAAGCAAAATGCTATGCTTGATGATTTCTGACAAAAAGTAAAGAGCTTTCTGGGAAGCAGACCAAAAACACTTCCATTGTAATCATTACAAAAATGATTACTCTTCATTCAGGAATATAAGTTTAGTAGCAGAAAATCCAAAGATTATTTTCCACATTCTTTGTCTTACTCCATAACCATAGGCTGTGTGGGATAAACAAGGACTGAGGTAGCATTTCTGCTCTCAACTCCTTTCTTCAACATCAAAAAATATAATTGGTTCAAAATTGGCACAGTAGGAATCAGCAAAGTAGTAAGGTCTTAAGGCACTTAAAAATCACTACCAAGCATATGTTTCTAAATACTTTAAAATTAGATAGAATTTAAATAGGATTTTTCCTTTTTTTCTTAGAAAAAAAATTCTTAATAGAAGCTGTATAGAAAGAGGTGTTTACTATTCTTATTTCTAGGGCATTTACCACCTTGGCTGTTTCACCTACCTCATGTTCACATTGAATCAATGAAATACTCAAAAAAAATTAAAATAAGATTGCTAGATGGTGAAGAGGAGAAAAGAATTTTTGTAAATGTATACATTTTTATTCATAATGATTTTAAAACAGTAAAAGCTATCTAAAAACAAGAGCATGCTTGCTCGAACTCAAGACAACCAAGAACCCAGTTTTCCATACAAATTTCAGAGATGTGCATTAGAGAAATATGTGCAGGTCAAAGAACAGTAGAATTCAAAAAGTCAAAATCCTTACCAAGAATCCTTACCATCCCAAATTTATTCACATAGAAAATATATACCAAAAAAATCTTACTACTGAACTTTCCTACCTTATGGTCCAAATTAGATTTTTTATGAACAATATAGATTTTGTACACATTAAAAAAAAAAAGAAAGCATGTCAACATCTAAACATTTGATTTTTTTCCTTAAGTAAACCTGATACTCATAGAAAAAAAAGAGTTTCATTTAAAAAGTCTAGCCTTTCTAGAGCTAGAAATTTCTATGGAATTAGCATATCTAAACCTTAGAGATTGTCACAATTAAACAGTCCTCTTGCAGAGGGAGTTATATGAAAGATTTCTTACAGCTAGAAGGGCATGTGAAGCTGTTCTATTGCTCTTAATGGAGGAATAAAACATATTTCCTCCTTTCTCCAAAAGGATATAAGCATGTATCCCATGAATCAAAGGGCTGGTTATACTCTATGACTAGGGTACTATGTTAACTAACACCTGAAAGCTCTGAAGAACTTTAGAGGAAGAGGAAAGAGATCTTAGGATAAGTACTGTACTTGTATATTTGTCATTTAAAAGATCTTCTTAAAATATCTTCTCTGACTCTTAAATATTTTCATCCTCACTAATACTATTCTTCTTAACACACATTTCCCCTCAGATACTTTGTTGTGATCCTATAACACTCATTTTTTGAATTACAGCTTAATAGCTGAACTTTATACTGCATATTTTATCCTATTAGAATATCATCTTATATAATGGAAAAAATATATAATTTTTCTACTATGAAAATATTAAGACATTCCTTCTGTCTTCGATGGACAGGGAAACTCTCAGATTTGTTTGGGAAATACTTCTCAAGGTCAATAAAGTGCATTCCTGTGACATATCAACCATCAATTTATATTTATTTGCCTTCTGTATATGTTTCAGCATAATTAGCCATCAAAGTATTGTCAATTTTCTGAGTACTACTTGTGTGACCACAACTGTCAATCTCTCTATTAAATGTTGGCATTTCAACCAAATTTGATACATTATTGGAATTGTAAGTCTAAGGTTTTCATTGGGTGAAAAACAGATGGAAGTAAGTGAATCGTCCTTCATTCTCACTAGGCTTGCTGTCTGAAGATGGCAGAAAGGCTAGTTTATTGGCCACCAAACACCTTGTTTTGAATTCATAGTGCCTGCTGCCTCTTGCCAGCCAACAATCCACATAAAGGCAGGTAAGAAAAGCAGCCCAAAATGCTATGAACATTGAAGATAACGGGGATATTAGAGAGTTTAAATAGAGACCAAAATTTTGTTGAACAGGAAAACACAGCTTGCTGCAAGGGGAGGCAGAAATCCTAGGCGAGAGAGACATGATTTTAACTAATTATATACGGGATGAACAACATTAAAAAAAGCCTTTTTTTTTACTATTTGAAATACTAATATGTAGAATATATATATTATATATACACAAGTAAGTATATATAGACATCCACAAATGTTTAGATCTTGCAAATTCTTTCTATCATTGGCAGCATGAAAATGAGTATGTTTGATGATCTTTAAAGATGGAAGCCTTAGATGTTAACTTAAAAAAATAGCTATAAAATACACTATAAATAGTGCAGAACAAGAATGAGCAGAGATTACATGTGGTCTGCATAATAACACTAGAGATTAGAAGTGACCATGGAAATATTTTGTTTGCATTGTTTGTGCTCAGAGTTGAAAAAAAAGATATAGACGCCTAAGTAGCTATCATCTAAGATGGCAAGTAAAGAACTACAAAGAAGCTAAACAGGTAAATAAACATGAAAAAGAATAGTTACGGTTACTCCACAGCCTGTGTATATAGAAGTAAAGAACTAACATACTGTCAAGAAGTTATCTTCCCAGGGCTGAGTACACAATAGGTTCACTGTCTTCTATAATAGCATGATGAATTCAATGCACTTTTTGGAAGATATATGACAGATCATAAAATATTTAACAGATATGCATTAGACATTATTTCTGTCTAAAATCTTCTTCCTAGTAAGTTAACAATCTTTAAAGCATCCTTTAAAATATTAAATCTTCATAAAAAACTTCTTGTACACCTGCAACATTAATATATGGAAGCAAGCATGTTTTAAAAGGAATAACATCTTAGTATTCTTGCTGCTATACGAAGAGGAAAGGGAATACAGTATGAAATAGATGAGCATCTTCAAATTATTAAGCAATTAAAGCAACAGCTCCTCACTCAGCTTTATAGAAAAAAAAGTGCTATAAACAAAGACAGTTTTGCAAACATAGCATTCAAATCATAACTCATAAATCGGAACTTGTTTTACTTTTTGCTTTACTATCACCAGTGTAAATAACCTGCAGAATAAAAGACTGATTACCTACGATAATTGATCAGAACAGATTAAAATCACTGAACACATTAGGATCAGCCAAAGCTAATTTCTCATGGAGGCTTCTATAAAAAAGGGAGTTTACATGCAGGATTTGATTACTAAAAATATTTATATGTTGTCAATGCTATTTACAATAGATTGTAATGGTTGCAAAGAAACTGGAAGGTATTTCCAGCCTAATACAGTTGGATTCTCAAAAACAATCTACAACAAAAAAAAAAGAATTTTATATATATATATATGGAACTGGAAACACATTTATGATGTGAAAAAAAAGTTAAGACACATGCTTTGGCCCATTCACTAACCTACTAAAATAGATTGCCTTTCCTTCTTTCTGTGTATAGTTCATCAAAATTCAAAAAAATTTCAGTTCAACTTTATAGAAAAGAAAGCTGTTACCAGAGCAGCTGCAAATGACTCTAATGAATCTCCTCACATACATATTTTGCATTTGATCTAGTATCAACCTTACTTCCCACAGAGGCAAAAAGTTAAATGTTACCGTTTTCAGGATTACTTAGCGTGAATTCTGCTAGCAGTATGCCATCATTCTCCAGCATTCAGAAAGATGACTAAGTCTACTGGGTCACATTTTGTGCAAAAGCCATAGAGATTGCCACAGAAAGAAGAGAGAAATAAGGAGGTGAGACACCAGAATGCAGTTCAGGCAGGAAAAAGTTTTGTAAGAAAGCAGCAAAAGCAGCAACTTGTGAAGGAAGTAGGAATTGGCACTTGTTAACCAAAAGCAGCTATTGAGAGCAACTGTAGGAGGAAGCAATATTTCACAGGATTCAAGAAATAATTAAATTATTTTTTACCTTGAAAAAAAGAAAACAAAAAAAAACCAGCAAGCTGAGTGGAACACAGCTTGGAGTTCTAAAATCAGTTATGTGCTATCTGTTACTACAGCAGCAAACTTATCCATGAAGCACTGAAACATTGATTTAAAATGTCTTAAATTTCATGCCAGAGAGGAGTCATACAAGTATGTGGTACAAAGTGAGATAATTTTAACTGATAAATAATTACTGCTATGATTTAATAGCAATTAGCACAAATGGAAATTTAGGATAACAAATTCTCTACCAGCTTGCAAATGTCATAAGTTTGGATTTTGAGTCAAGCATACAAATGATCCTTTACAACTTACTCTGGTAAGAACGCACAACAGAAAACTCTGTATCACACTTAAAGGACATAAACATGCTAAATTTAGGAATGAAATGGTGAGAGTAAAGACAGAGTTCTGCAAGATACTGGAATGTTGGTGCTGAACCAAGTCTATGATTCTTTTCTGTTCTGCACACTACAGATGGCAATATTTTATAGTAGATTTATATATGTATTTATATTGAATATATATACTATAAGATATAAATATATGTATTATATATTTTATAGATGTCTATATTAAAATATGTATTATATATATATATATATATATATACATATAAAAGTCTGCATAACAGAAAAATAGGCCAGCTTTATAAAATCCAGGAATATAGAGGCAAATAGAATCTAGTTTTCATATTAATGCTTCAGAAATATAACTTTACTTCCAAACATATTTTTATTATTTCTAAAGTTAATATGCCTGTCTTCATATTTAGCATAAAAAAAAGCAAATGATAGAATCCAAAATGCTGTGAAATTAATGCAATTTTGCCAATTACTTCTCCACAGATGGAAAAGATCACTGAAAGATCACAGAAGTTAAATACCACATGAAACATTAGCAAACACCATATGGCTTGCTTGGAAGCTCTTTGCATAGTGAGGAAGACACCAATGTTTCCCAAGTCAACCACTAGACATTTTTGATAGAAGACCAATATGATCTTTACAGACATTATCCATACACTTTCCTCCCCGATTTCTGATGGAAGGAATCACTTCAGAAATACCTCATACACAGCTTCTTAGAGCACAACTTAATATTTCCCAGTCCATATCTAATTATAGTTGTATTCATTTTTTTTTCTTTTTAAAACACAGCATCAGATCACAGAATAATTTGAACTAGACCAAAACAAAGGCATTAAAAAGCACTCACTGGTACAGGAAACTGCGATAAATGCTCTGATAAATGAACTTTTAAAGACATGGTTCATTTCAGAAAGAACCGAGGTTAATTATTATAAACTATTTATTAAAAAGTGTAGATTTTGAAGGCCTAAGATACAGACTGCTTCATCCCTAAAATGGTAGAAATGCTGATAATCAAGTGCAGCTAATTACAGTATAATTTAAATAATGCGCAAAAATCTAGGGATTTCTTTAAGATAAGCACTTTAATCACTGTAAACACATTTGAATCCTCTGTTCTGGTTAATAATGCATGGTAATCAATTACACATTCTGTGTATTTTTTTATGAGGAGGAACATTAGGAATGTGAGAAATTTTGAGGATAAGCCTCTTCATCTCTTTTTAAAGCTAGCAGAAAAACAAATAATCTCCATAAACGTAGAATTTCAGGGCAGTAAGAAATAAGCATTGCAGCTATTTACAGAAGACCTCTTTCCTCCTTTCCAAAACCTTTAAAAATGATGTCTTCATTCAAATGGAGTCTGGGATGAAAAATATTTATCATCAGTTTGTATAAATTATTTATTCCCCTGCAAAAAGCAATATCCAGATTATTGTTTCAGATTAGAATTAAAAGATCAAATTATTTTTCCTTTTAAAAGTAAAGAAATCTGTATACAAACTCAATTATATAAAAGCTATTAACTTCACATTAACAAAGTAAAAGATTATTGAAGAAAATGTCACTTGAAATCAAAAAAAGTGTATTCCCACTATATTAACAAGATGAACTATTTCAATTCATTATTGTATCAAATCCATTATTACCAATGATTATTCCTTCAAAGAACATTACCAACCCCAAGAAGAGCTTTTAAATAGATTAGTGAGAAACTTACTGCATTAGTTTCAGACCAAGAATCTTATTCAAAATCCACATCTTTTTAAATATACTTCAGTGTGACATTAATCAACAGCGAAATAGCCAAAACTTGCCCAGAAAGCAGGACAGGAGACTGATGCAAGTAAAATTGTCAGTTCTAACCTATTTGTTTAAATTTCATTATTTCCCTATTGTACTGACAGATGACAATGGTCTTATCACCTAGGAAAAAGGTGAAATGGAACAAATTACATTCTGTGATACTTTCTGTGATATCTTCTGTTCTACTTTATAAAACTTTAGCAAGGAAGACAAGAAAATAGCAGATGAACAGATACCCTCAGGACAATAATCTTAACCCTGTAGATTAGAGTCACTACCATCATTTTACTGGGGCTCTGCTACAGAAAAAAATCTTACGCTATATATCTGCCTTACAAGTGTAGCTTTGCAAAGTTGTTCCACAACTTTGGAAAAGATTGTAAATACTGATTTCTTGTGAGATGCACTGATAGGCATATATTTGATTATTTCCAGTTTTAATTGCTTTCTTTGCCATGATTACTCTTCTGGGGCATGTCCCACTTGTCAGTGGATTATTCCAGAGGCAGATCCTGTGTATTAAGGCTTTTCCAGACATTTTCTGGACATTCATTTGCAAGTCCCATCTACCCTGTCAAAGTCTGAAGAGTCTGATTACTAGAGTTTTAGGATGAAGTAATTTCATTTCAGCTGCCACACATTTCAGCAACAAGCTTTACATATGCGATACCTCATCTGTAGCACTGCTAATATGTTCCTGACACTTCTGATCTAGCAAAGACACTATATTATCAGCACAGTATACACAGTGCTTTCAGGATACATCACACCTTATGCTGTACAAAGCCCAAATATGCACAGTGTTTGCATAGCCATACATTTTGTTTTGCATTTCCCAGGTAGAAATAACAGCACATTTTTGTTACGTGTTTGTCATTTTTCATATTTTACAGATTTATTCACAAGCTTTAAAAAAAAAGCTATTATACTGATTGCCCTGCCCATCCTTACAACACATTGTAATATTTATTTATTTTTTTAAAAAAGGTGCCTTTCAAACCTACGGAGGAGGAAAAAAAAAATAGCGATCACAATAGTTCATTTTCATACATAATAAATAAATAAACAAAACTCAAAAGTGTTCTGTTAGACAAGATTAGCAATATCTAGCAGCAACCTTCCTTTTAATACAGCTGACAACATAGCTGAATGAAAACTTACAGTCTTCCACGATAGGTATTTCTCCTTTCCATCTTCATTTATATAGTTAAGAATGTCAAAGAAAAATATTTCAAGTGATTATTTTTTCTCGCTTTTCTTGAAAGCAGGGTTTAATTTGTATTTTTCATAAAAATAAGACCAGTTTACAGAGTGTAGTCACTCGATCACAGAATATGTCGAGTGGTAATTTTAGAGTAGTGTTTATAGAGCATGAGGCAGGTTAAGTTCAAAGAAATCCAATGAAATTTCTAGGAGAATATTCAAAGAATGATAGGACAGAGTACTGCATATCTGGATGAAGCTAGAATTGCTTTGTGCAGGAGTCTGGACTAGGTGGTCACTAGTCATTTCATTTGAGGTCCCTTCCAGACTCAAATAATCCATCATCCTATAGAATAGAATAAAATGCTAAAGTGTTACATTCATGCTTGACATACTTGGAGAGGCATCCATATTCTTGCAAGGGAAATGCTGGGTAACTAGAATTAGAAACAAGTTCAGTTCCAGTTGCTTATAGCAATTCCTTGCATACAAAAGTAGTGTTTCAAAAAGCCATATTATGCACTGATGTATAGATAAAAATAATTGTATTTATTCTTTCAGTTTGCACAATACACCTATCATTCTATAAGAAGAATGAACTGCCATATGACTTTCAGGATACACAAAAAGATCAGAGTGTTTCACTAGTCCAACTTAAATTCTATAACCATAAAATGTATGTCATTCACTCACATGCAAATGAGTAGCCAATTCTACAAAAAGAAGTTGGCACCACGATAAACTGATTGAAACTAAACTATCATTTAGATACAAAGTTAGATTTTCAAAGTGATAATTAAAGGAGGTCATATTTTAGTTAAATGTTTTTCTTATGGTAAAGGATGAGCAACATTAGACTACTCACAACATGCCTACTCAACTAAAGCAATTCAAGCAACAACATACCTACGCAACTAAATTACCTCAGATTATTGAACATGACTGAAGCTGTTCATAGTTTT
>JAUBOD010000313.1:354150-375296 GCA_032353885.1 Nothura maculosa
CATTTATAGTATACTTCCTGCAAATCAGATGAGGTAAATTGCACCATGGGACAGGAGGACAGGAAACACTAGGAATTTCCTTTTTACAACCAGTGACTCTACAAATATTTACTGATCTTGTATTCAAAATTCAATGACATTTGATTTACTTTGAGCAATACAGATGTATCTAAATATATATCTATGTATATATATGTGTGTATACATCTGTTCTTTGCAAGAGATGAATCATTTCAAACTGAATGATGTTGATAATCCATCATATTTATTAGCATTTATACTTCTAGGCCTTGGCTAATATTTCAAACATAATGCAGTATGGTGTAATTCACACCACATTTACAGAATAGCAAAGCACTGCATTCATCCAGCAGCAGGGATACATAGACGCAAACTTTGTGGTTTTTGCAGTTTCCAAAGGTTACTAGTGAAAGACAGACATTCCATGGGGAAATGTCTTTGAGGACAATAGCCTATAAGTTTCAATAAAAGCACTCAGGGAGCTACCCTTTTTATTGTTTTTTAAAGGGCTTTGTTCACTGCAACCAGAAGTCTCCAACTGAAGGAAATAGAAACTGAGATTAATCACCTCATCTGCTCAGAGGGTAATTCCCTTTTGGGAAGTAGTATAAAACATAGTGGGCTTATTGATGAAGTCTGTACTTCTCCAAGGAGACATTGCTAGTTTCTTTGCAATAGACTTAATCAGCAGAACTGAGTAATTTCAGATTGGCATTTTGCTACTTGGAAGAGTTACATGCTAAAGCAATCTGTCTACATCAGGAATAGAATTTCCTTGTTAATGTGCACACCACTAGGCAGCTAAGGCCTTTCACAAGTAAGTTGTATGAGTTTTGAACATTTCAAAACTTTAATGGAAGTGATGTTCCATTCTAGACAGGCAGGGAGGGATTTGACTTTGGGGATGAGAGGGTGGAGAAGGAATGGGAGGCACATGGATTTATTCACATCAGAATATTGAAAGTTCTGACAGTTTCTGAAAACCCAGCAAACCTTACAACTGGCACACTGTTTGTCCATTCTGTGATTCTTGCCCTTTAGAAGAGCTTAGTTTTAAATACATCGTTATAAGGAAAGTTGAACCAGAGGTCATTTTTTCAGCTCAAAAATAAATGAAAAGTGAAATAGCAAATCTAAGTATTTGTCTGTATCACTCTGATTTTTAGCAAATATGTTTTAATTCAAGTGCAATGTTAACAAATTTAATTGTGCAATACAGTGAGTTAATGTCATTGTGCATTATAGATACAAAGGTTAAACTTCATCCTTGATGACTGTAGAGCAAGTAGTCAGGTCAGGACAATACATAAAATAGATCATGTATTGTTTCAATAACTCAATTTCTAAATTATAGTAGCATCAGATTCCTAACTATCCAAATAGCTCTGGGATGCATCTGATTAAAATCATGGTTTTAATCAGGTTTTGATGATCAAAAAACACAGTTTCTGAAGAGACCATTATCTAGGAGAAACAAGACAAATTTATTCAAAAGTCAGGAAGCTCTTTAGCTCAAGTACCATCATTTAGATTGCCTCAGAAGAATATATATTGAATATTAAACTCATAATCTGGCAATGCTATCAGTTTACAATAACCAAGCAATTCTTATTCTTTCTTTGGCAACAGGAAACGTTTTAAAATCCTACATACAGGTATGTCATTAAAGATTTTTTTGTAAAATAGTGTATGGTTTAGCAACCTGACTGTAGTATTTCAGATTTGTTTTTGTAATGTCAAATTGACTGAATGGATTTAAACTTCATAATCAGGGTAAGATTGATATCTGCTTTCTGAGCTGCTCCTGTTCAACTAATAAAACATATCACCAAAAATCAACATACATTAGGAGGTTCTATGTTCCAACTAAGTTTACCCTGACAGATTCTCCTTCATTCACTATTGAACACGTTATAACAACAGAGCAATGAATAGTTAATAGAATCTTAAAAAAGACAACAGCAAGTAAAAGCCTTGAACTTTCATCCTTTTCTAAACTCATTACAACTCTCTAAAGTGGATTAAAATAGCATAGAAAGCACCTCTGATCCTCTTTCAGTCATAGAAATGACCTTTGAATTTTATTGTGTTTACAATAATTCTCTATGCAGATGGGTGTGAACTTTAGCTAAATTAGTTTGACCTATTGCAAATAAAGAAAAATGATTTGCATTTAATGTTTCTTCCTGGGAGCTAAGGACAAAATGAGTGCAGCATAACTAGAAAGTATTTGAACATTTTCTATTATTCTGGAACAGGAACATGTAAAATTCAACACGAGAAGAAAGCAGGTGCTTAAATACATCCTGTATGTAATAGGAAAGAGGATATAAACTGCTATTTTAGAGCTACAGCTGTCCAGTTTTGCTCAAATTCCCAAACCCTAGAAAATCATTTTCCTGCATGAACTCATTTTTTTAGGTACCTAAATTAATAGGAACGAGATTCTAGCCAGTGAAAAGGCCCCTGAAGTTTCCTCATTGATCATACCAACTAACACAGACTTAGCTGCAAGGTAATATAGCAGATATTTAAAACACTAGTTCCCTCACCTATCCTCATAAAAAGTATCAATTAAACTCCTGTCATATCTTTTTCGTTAATATATTAGTTGAACACACAATAAAGTTTTTCTCAGCAAATTCAGCTAACAGTACTGTTACAGGGCTGCATCCACAGATCTCAAACCCCTCTTGGAAGTACACTCTGAAGACTCTCTGAAATGGCAGTTCTGGAAGTGATATATACCACATCACATGTATTTCATTTGTATGCTTTTAATATACTGACACAGCTCTGCTACCCAAGGGCAAATTGTACTGTGAATAGTTTCTCCCAAATACCATTCACCACACAGATATACATGGTATGTAATCTATGGCTACCATTCTAAGCCATAGATTGCCAGAAGAGAGATTTATCTATGAGGAGGGGGATCACTTTACTTGTTCTTTTCCCACATTGTTCCCTAAAGAGCTTTCTCTCAGAAGTAAGTCTCTTATTAGATTAGAGAGAGTTCTGGAATCTCTCATTATGGAATACACATTCCAGCCCCTCATTGCATCCAGTGGGACATGCTTTGCATGTTACACACATTCCTAAGATGGGAAGTTAATGCCTGGACGCAAACAATAATTCTTCCAAAGCTCTCACTGTCCTAATAACACACCATTCTAATGAGGCCAAGTGCTTGTCAGTATATGTCAAAAGCTTAAATAGTCTTTAGATATAGGATAAGTGAGGCAGCCTAATCTAATGCTTAGAGATGCTAATGAATGGTGCTTGGCTGACACTCAAACTGCCCTTCTATAACCATCTAGCAGCCTTTAGCATTGAACACTTCTGGGACATGTATGTAGAAACTAAGACTATCATCCGCTACTTCCAACTTTGTATTTAAAGAGCCCGGTGTCTGAATACATGAAAGAGACTTCATGTATTAATGGTAATACATGATAATATAATGATAATAGGTCTACAAAGTCTTTTTACAACCATCCATCTTATACAAAACTGCAATTTCACATAGCTAGCTTTAGCGAAATGCAATCATCTTTCCTGTGGAACAATGTTCCTACACTCTGCTGTGGAAAAAAACACACTTTTCTTATTGGAGAAAAATGATGGACAAATCCTTCATAAAAGTCAGAAAGGTGTCAGTAGTTAATCAAAGTAGATTAATCAAACTAGGCAGTTCTATGAAAAATAAAGGAGTAATATGAACAAAGATGCATTCAAAACAGACTTGTTCTTTAGTTGCACTCACTTCTAAGAGAATGAGAACTGGAGCACAATATGAGTGCATGGGAGTGGAGCTGGAAGAGGACACAATATAGAACCCCAGGAGAGTTTCAGGCAACAAGTTACATTGCTAAAAAAGATCAGTATTAGTGGCACATGGCAAGGTATCTTTATTTTGCTGAGCTTGATATTGCTTAAGAATGCTGCTGAAGCATCTTAATCTTATATCTTATTTTATCTTACTCACTAGAGGGTAACACTAATTCTTCTTATCATCCTGAATATGAGACAAGCAGAAGCAGTACAAGCAAGTAGACTGATTGCCTTATGGTATTTTCCACAAAGAAAATAAAATGAGAAGCACTTAAGTTCCATTAGCCTCTCTTCTACTATCCAGCCATACATCAATATTTTATTTTCTAAAGGGGTATATTTATCATTAAGACACATGAATCAATGCCATGAAATTAAGGTCTGCATTTCAGTAACTTCAAGGTCAGTTTCAAAATTGTACAGGCAAAAATTGTACCTTTCAATATAACACATATAGGCATTAATGAAAAAAGAAGCATAAATATGTGGTAAAAAAGTTCAACAAAGATGAACAGAAAATGTGAGAAAAGAAATGATGCTGTAGAGCAGATTATGGTTTCAAAAGTTCATGAGCCTTCCTATGTCTTTAACAAACTCTTATGGAAACAGCCTGTTTACATTAAACATAACACAGATCTCCTCAGGCACATAAAGCTCATTGGTCTTCCCTGGACACAAGATATCACAACAAGATAGCAAAAAATATAGCATAGTCCAAAGATTAAAATCTGTAGGGAATATCAAGCAAGCCTGAATACACTAGTAAAATCTTTCAGTAAGTGGAACAAAGTGCGTATTTAATACAGAATTTTTTTTGAAAATGCATGATGGCAAATTTCCTGCAGTACAGTTTCCTTTTACACTGAAAAATATTGAGTCATTATAGGAAATGTCTTTCTACAATGCCAAAATTGTGCTGACTGAATAATTAGGGGAAAAAAAGTATTTTCTGGAAGAAATTGTCCTTTATTGCAACTCTTTCTAATGCATTATTTGCAACAACAACAAAAAAAAAGGTTAATGAAAATAGTTTTCAAAGAAAAATATATTAAAGAATTTATTATTTTATGTGGTATAAAAGCATCTGTAAATACTTCCTGATTAATAGTTATAAAAATAAGGGCTTATTTATTCTAACATTTATGAAGGCTATTTGAACCAGCTCCATATATATTCTACTTCAAATTTTAAAATTCTATACATGCTTCCATTGGGACTACAGAATGTCTTGTCACTCTAGTCAAGCTAGCTCAATAACTTCCTTTTCAAGGCCTTACTTTAAGCTGCTTTTCCCAACAGCTACATTTGTTGAAGTCGCATATTCTAAAATTTCCTAAGGTGAGATACGTAAATTAAATTACAAATGAAATATAACCTTACATATTTCCAACAAGAAGTTAAAAATATAGAGTTTTTCTTGACAGTAGAAATCTCTCTCTTCTTCTCCACATCTCATGGGAAAAAGAGACCTCTAAATTTAGCAGGTTATACACCTCAAAGACTTCAGTCTCATTATGGTATAGCAGATATTTGACTTAACAGAAACAGTGTCCAAAGATCCTATGCTTTACAATGAATAGATTTAAAGGTGAAGAATCTGAGCCATACCTGTAGAAATACTGAACTCTAGCATGAAGGCCAGAAGAGGACTTTGTGTACCAGTCAGGGACAGTTTTTGTTTTCCTCCTTCCTATAAAGGCACATAATTCCTCACTAGCTTTATGGCATTCCCTTCCCATCTCCCTTGGAAGCCCTGCCAGGTGCATAAGACATTCATAATTGCTCAGGTAATTGCTTATTCATAAAAAGTTAAAGAATTAACCAATCAAAAGAAAAAAATCTCTTGATAAGGTCTTTGTGAAGAATTAAAGTTAATGCCATTTCTGATGCAAGAAGGAAAAAGACTGATGCCATATATGCCCTGTCCATGAGAGTCTCAATTTGTAGATGTGCCTGTAGATGTACACAGGCACTTACTAAGATTTATTGAGTATATTTTTACAAAGTATTAACAAAGTGTTTTGATCAATGAAACATCTCTCTTTCTGTGTAACAGAAAATTGTCAGCTCATTAGAACCTAGTCTTCCAAATCCCCTCCCAAAAATTATTTCTTAGCACTTCTCTAAGGCACATGACCATGTCTCTGCAATATCTCCATATTGGATAAATCATAAGAAATTGCGTAATAAAAATAGCAAAATCTTAGATATGATAAGAGATCTGCTGTAAATTATATCTAAGAAGCGAGCAATCTAGAGGGAACCAGTCACCTTAACAGATTTTTTAGCTCTTTTTTCCAAAACATATAGTCAAAATATAGACTTCTATCCTCCCAAAGATTCTCTCATGTACAAAAAAGAACCATTGACACAAGGACATGGTAAATTTGGATAATATAAGTCATATTGGTCAATAAAAACACACTCAGCCCTCATGCTACAGATCAGCTCAATTTATAGCCCCAAATCATGTTATTTTACCTTAGCTTGCTGGCTAAGCAGGGATCAATTTGCGCATTTACACATTCAGATTCTATTTGTGTTCCATTGAAAATATTTCTCAGTCTTGGCCTGATAACACAGTCTCTGTCGCTGAAAATACAGTTTTGGCCTGTCCTTTCTTGATTTAGACAATTAAAAATGAAAAACAAAACAAAAAGAAAAAAAAAAGAAAAAGAAAGAAAAAAAAAACCAATCCTAACTGCTCATTGCTAGTACTAAATAGTTCAGAAACAAGAAAGCAAAAAAACTGGAGTTACACACTTAGGTATTTTACAAGTAAAATAATCTCTGCAACCCAAAAGGAAGTTCTAATTTCATAGCTGCATTTACACTCACTGGGCATTTGTTGGCTAAGAAACTACGTTTCAACAATCATTTACAGTTTGCTGCAATGATTTTGCAAGAGTTTTACCAAATATCTCTTAAAAGGTAATGGGGAAGATGCTTATGTACCTGCAATATCACTCCACATTATCCAGAATTACAGAGTCACAGAATATGGGACGTGACTGCCCAAAACAGCTCAGCTATTCTGAAACATGCTCAGTTCTATCAGAAATCTCTTTCTTTCCAGTCACAGTCTTGATATCAGAGGTTGATGTCTACATCCACTTCACCCTCTTCACCTCTCCACATTCCTCCTGTGTCTTGCCATTTCAATAGGGCCAAGATCTGAAAACAGTTATGCTATCTCAATCATTTCAGGGTTATGAGACTCAACACACAACATTATTTGTAAATAAAGTGGGTGATCCAATTTCTGCTTTCCACAGCTCTGCACTGGACTTTAAAGTACAGTTGTCGCCTGTAGACCTGGCAGGGGTGCATAAAGCTTGCAAACAGAGCTATGAAGGTTGAAGAGGGAAAGAATATGCAAGTAGTAAAACATTTATCAAAAGTAACATTCTAGGGAAAAAAAACAGGAAAAAATCTCAAAACAGTGTTTTTTATTATTTTATTTTGTCATTTTATTTCAGCAATGGCCTTGTTAGTCTTTAGTAGCTCTCAAACACTTCATATTTCTGGCAATAACATTTTAACTCCACTCTTCTCCCCTTTAGTATTTTTTTTCCTTCTTAATTGGTTATTCTCTTGGCCACAGTTGCAAGCTCACTGGAACACCGTATCAGCCATTCCAGACAAGCTAATGTGAATAACCTAGAGAAAGTCTTAATCACTTCAGTCAGTAATTCAACAGGCTATTTCAGTCTAGGCAAACTGATAGAGTATATAGCATCCTGAAATTTAACTGAAATTAAATGACATCAATACCTCAATGCATCATCTAAGTGATTGATTTTAATTTTTTTTTTTGAGTTAAACTAGTTCATCCACGTTTTGACAGTCCAATTCAAACAGCAATACAGGTAAGTCATTCATAGATCTCCACTGCAGTAGATGGGTAAACATATCCAGGAATCCTGTATCCATTTCATTTTCTGACCTAATGGCTACCTCATTACTACTACACAGAATATAAGTCTGATTTAGGCACCTCTCTTTAGGTGTAAAGAATGTCTGTGTATGCCTTTGTTTTTTCTTTGGGTTTTCCATTTAGCCATGTTTGGCTGCTCTTCAATTTTTTTGCCTGCAAAAATGAGAATGGACTAGCATGAAAACCAGTAGAAGAGAACACATATGTGCATAGGGCATAAGACAAAAAAAAAAGTAAAAATAAAATGCAGAGGGATTTTATCCCTCCATATTATATTTTTAAGTCTTTATTTTACTTTTCCCTCTGGACAGCATATGTAGGGTCGGTGCTCCTATTCAAGATTTTCTTTTTTTCATCTCAATCCTTCCAATAATGATATAGGAGCCCACTAATAGAATTCTGCTGTCACTGTAGTACATTGATATTATGACATCTTTGAAAGTGATTTAATTACATTTTCTGGAATACTATTCCTGCAATCAGATTTTAACAACTCAAACTCTGAATTAAGCAAATCCTGACACTTATTTTATTCCACAGAAGCAGCCTTCTGTCTAGATAATATATTAAAGATGAAATGATTCATATGAAAAGCTTTGAGACTTGAAAGACTCATTAAGAAAATATTATTTTCCTTAATACTCAGAGAAAATCCTTACCTTCCTGAGTTTGGTAAAGATTTGTTTAATCTTTCCTAGGTAACTAATTTTCCAGTTATTTTTAATATTTAAACCTCTTCATTCTTTATATGGAAAAATATGATTCAGAAAACTGCAAATCATCACTATATTCTCCACAGCATACCTCTTAACAGATGTGCCTGTCATTTGGACTGAAACCAAATTTTTTCACCCTGAAATTTAATTGGAATTTTTTTAAAATAACAACAATCACAATATTTTTTTTAATATTAGAAGAGTAAGAGTTCGTGTCATCTGATTTAACAAAAAAAAAAAAAAAAGGGAGGGATCTCTAATTGTTTAGCATTTAGGGGTTTGCAAAGATCATAGACAATCAGACCCTGCTTTCTAACAACTTACCTTCTAATAATTTCACTTCCATATTAAGATAACGCTTCCTCACCGCACATTTCAGTCAGAAAGCCCAGTACCTGAAGCTCACGCCTACCTATCAAGGCAGTACAAGAGAAGTAGCATTAAAATTTGAACACAGAGTTATAAGGCATAGAATATCAAACATTTTAAAGTGTGGAGCAAACATTTTAAAATGTGCAGTTAGAAATGTAATCTCTGGAACTGAAGGTGCTAAAAATAGACTACTAAATACTGAAAGGTTATGGCAAGAGAATTTTGCTTCTCTCCTAATTGTCTTCCGAACTCATCTGACCTAAACATAGATATACTATGATGCTTAAAAATATGTATAGACAGATTCAATTAGGCCTCAAAATAACTCAGCCAAAGTGTTATCAAACAAGAAATATCATGGTAAAGAATGCAAAAAAAACTATAATCTAAAAATTACCTACTTATTTGTTCAGCTACACTGATCAAAAAACACACAGAAAAAAAAAAAAAAGGGGACCTCCTTTTCCAGAGGGACCAAGCACTAGTACAGATTAGGGGTCGACCTGCTGGAAAGCAGCTCCGCAGACTTGGGAGTCGTGGTTGCACCAAGTTAACCATGAGTGAGCAGTGTGCCCTCGTGGCCAAGAAGGCCAACAGGATCCTGGCCTGCATCAGGAGGAGTGTTGCCAGCAGTTCGAGGGAGGTGATTCTGCCCCTCTACTCAGCTCTGGTGAGGCCGCACCTAGAGTACTGTGTGCAGTTCTGGGCTCCCCCGTATAAGAGGGACGTGGAGCTTCTAGAGAGGGTCCAGCGGAGAGCTATAAAGATGATTAAGGGACTGGAACATCTCTCATACAAGAGAGACTATGTGAGTTGGGCTTGTTCAGCTTGGAGAAGAGAAGGCTGAGACGGGATCTTATTAACATGTATAAATACATGAAGGGAGATTGTAAGGAAGAGGGCGCAAGCTTTTTTCAGTGGTGGCTAGTGATAGGACAAGGGGAAATGGGCATAAGCTGAAGCACAGGAGGTTCCACCTGCAGGTGAGGGGGAGCTTCTTTACTCTGAGGGTGACAGAGCCGTGGAACAGGCTGCCCAGGGAGGTTGTGGAGTCTCCTTCTCTGGAGGTCTTCAAAACCTGCCTGGATGCCACCCTGTGCCACATGCTCTAGGTGTGCCTGCTGGAGCGGGAAGGTTGGACCAGATGATCTCTAGAGGTCCCTTCCAACCTTGAACATTCTATGATTCTATAAAACGGAGAAATAGGAATCAATAGTGGTGAACTTGTCAAAATATCTGACAAAGGCAATTGGTTGAGTGAGCATAGCACAATAAAGAAGAAAAGAAATAATCAAGAAATAATTCAAGGACCTGAGGAGCCACCCAGACCACATTCCTTAAGTACTATCAGCCACTTTCATTCATCTTTATTTGTAACAGATAAAATTCTAGTGTACCCCTTAGCCTTTGATAGCTACACACTGGGCAATTCATTGCATAGTGCATTACTCTAATTACTTTCTTAAAAAGCTCATAGCAAGACAGCTATGTATGTACCTTCATTTTAAGGATTCCTTTCCTCTTTTTCCTTAAGCAAAAATTTGTGAGCAGGCTGAAAGCTTTTCGTTAGTGGGCTATATAGACTTTATTTGCAGGGTGATTTACTGGTCCACACTGATAATAGCCCTCAGCTGATTTATAACATTACAACCAGAGTGTTGGTTCTGGCACTGTTAGAGGAAAAAAAAAAAGCTTTCCCATTTGCATTGAAAGAAAAGCAAAAAGATGCTATTTTCTCCTAATCTGCATGAATACATATTTATCTTAAAGTTTAGAAGCAGCATGAGCAGGTCTGCAATGATTAGATTTCAAAATATCTTTTAGATTTTGCAAAGGTGATTATCACTTTCTTTAGCTAGAGGTGAAAATAAATATGCCTAGGATGTCTCTGTATGCAATCAAGAGTAAACAAGGTATGATATAGCTTGAAACATAATTTATCAAAGCAATTTGCCTTTTTCTGAGGTTAAAAAAAAAACTCTTTGGAACTCTGGAGTGTGGAATTTAAAGGAAGCATTTTCCAGAAAAATATTCCCCTTAATATTCAAAATTGATTTGACTACAAAAGAGCAATTGTCATTTCTCTCATTTGTTTGAGCAGTAGAAAAAATATAGTCTCATTAAAGCGCAAATCAGTCTACGTAAGAGGCAAATCAGGGTATCTCAGAACAAAAACTTAGATGAACTGTAATCCAAGACTTTTGATTAGATTGGGCAGATTTTAAATTTGCCTTTGCCTATCTGTAAACCACCTTCTAAGATGACAAACAAGAATAAAATTTAATCAGAAAAGTTAAATTTCATATTCCTATATTTTAATATTAGAAAAAGATGCATATTATACTAAGGAAAGAGCTGCTAGGTGATGACTTAGGCACTACATTTAACAAAAATTCAGAATTAGGTGTACTTATGCCTAAAACTCAAAGTTGTGCTGTGCCAGTTTGTAGGTATGTTGTGGGGTTTTTTGTTTGCTTTGTTTTTTTTTTTTTTCCTCACTGTTTCTCCCTAATGACTGTAACAGATCATGATGTATACACAGTAGTAAATTCCAAAATTAAAATGTCTTTTCACTGATTTAAAAGACTCTGACTTTTCATCAACACTTAAAAAATGGGGGGAAAAGTTAAAATAAAACAGACAAGCAAGTTTCTCACTACCTTACCGATAAGAAAAATAAACCTCAATGTTATCTTCCCTTAAAGATGTTTTGTCTTGCAGTCACTCTCTTCCTTTTTCCAACTTAGGTTCACCATCCTTCATTGGTATTCTATGTCCTGATCAGTAACTGAATCAATGTAATTACTAACCTCAATAGATCATCTCAGGATGCAAAATTATGAGCTCTTCATCTCGATACAAAGGGTAGCATTAAAATTTATACTGGAATTTTAACTACTCAGAAAGCAAATCATTCTTACTTAGACTTAAGTACAGCATACATAGAGAAGAAACAAATTTCTATCCACTTGTAACAATGTCAATTTTCTCAGATTGCAATACATTTATAGGCTGAATTTACAATACTTAGTATGTACTAGAAGCAAGTTTCTATGAGGGAAATTTGTCAACTTGGACCATTGAAACCTACACAAATCTTAAGAAACCCACTCAGAAAATCACAGGTGCTTTTCTTTGAGTCAAAACTCTCTTTTACTCCAGCGAGATTTCAAGGTAACGTTTCTTCAGTCCAGACTGCCCAGTCCCTCATAATAAGGTAGAGCACTAAAAGATGATAAAAAACAAAAGACCATAATCATGTGTTTGATATCTATAGTGAAGCCAGTTAAACAGGATGTCACTACAAAAAGTTGTCCAATTTTTATTTTGAAATAAATGGTACTGCAACAAAACTGGTACATGAAGTAAAATCTAATGACTTCAGATAGCATCAGACTATGAAATTGATATTTACTGTAGCAGCAGGTGTTTTAAAATTACAGGTTCTTGAGCTATCATTTGGAAACAAAACGAAGATTGCTAATGCTGTTTAGTATCAGAGTTTTATAGGGTTCACACATCATCAGAAGAGAGGAACATCTGATTCAAAGCATATGAAAGTTAAAATTCAAAACAGCATACAAATTATAGGGGAGATAAAAAGTCACAGAAACAGACACCTGATTATATTTGGAATGTAACTGCAGATAGAGACCTGCATTTCTTCTAGGAAGCTAAAGTAAGTTTAAGTACATGAAGGGGGAATGTAGGGAGGAAGGGGCCAAACTCCCCTCAGTGGTGGCCAGTGACAGAACAAGGGGAAATGGATTTAAGTTGCAACACAGGAAGTTCCATCTCCATATGAGGAGATCCTCCATATGAGGAGGAACTTCTTTACTGTGAGGGTGACAGACCAGTGGAACAGGCTGCCCAGGGAGGTTGTGGAGTCTCCTTCTCTGGAGATCTTCAAAACCCACCTGGATGCCGCCCTGTTACACGTGCTCTGGGTGTTCCTGCTGGAGCAGGAAGGTTGGACTAAATGATCTCTAGAGCTCCCTTCCAACCTTGAACATTCTGTGATTCTAAAAATAATGTGGGCTCAACAGATTGTCAGATCTGTTTTTATATTTCATGTAGGAAAAAAACACCAAGCCTCTAACATAATAGCAGACCTAGCCTAGTTGGACAGTCCATGCTATAAGACATCCTAGAGCAATATGAAAATAAAAGATGTTACCTTTCTCCTTTTACAGTTTACGGATAGATGAAGAGCTGTTCCTTTTTTCTTCGATAACACTAAATACTTTTCATGTACCTCAAAGGTATAAACTATAACAGATGTTTTTGAAGGGATCTAAATAGAAAAACAATTCATATAACATTTACAAATATCCGATTAAAAGGTATATATGATAGTGTTGTTTGACACTTCTTTCACCTTCTTAGCAGTTAGCAAACTCTCAAAGCTTAAAAGATTGTAGTTCTGAAAAAAAAGCCAGTGAAAGAACTTACCAAAAGCCCTTAGAATCACTGCACACTGTTGAAATTGTAATTGTAAAATGAATCTCATGTATTAGATATCCCTGTAGTAAAAAAATACTGATTTAATTATATTAATATTTCTCTGCCTATCAAGGGTATCTGGACCAGTTACATTGCAGTTTAAAAGTTTAAACTTTGGAAAGCTGAGAAATATACAATCATAATTACACAACAGAATGAAGGATAAAATTTTTAACTGATTTATGGCGTCTTTTAAACTCTGAAACTTGCACTGGGAAACTGTTTTTCTCAAAAAACACAACAAAGTCTGACAGTCAGAAACTCAGATCATTTTATGGAATAAACATCAGGATTATGTATAGATTCATGTTTCCATTTTATGTTCATGTCTCAATAAACAGATTCCCTGTACTCCCCCCATCCAAATCGAGATGGTCCGAAGTTCACATTTTTTCAAAATTGACACTATCAAGAATATTTAAGATACTACTTAAATGTTGTTGTAACTATCAAAACTGTCTTGTGAACAGAGACATGTGGGACATGAATCAAAATTACTAATGATAATTACTAATTAAAAAATACTAATTGCTATTTATTTTATCAAAAAATAAGGTCTCTACACAATTCCAATATCAGAGGCTTCTTTCTATAGATCACATTATTCTTATAAATAAGTTCAGAACTTTCACTGCCAATGATTAGTACCTTATTAGTACAGATTAATTATCTGTCCAAATTGGAATAACATTACCTTGATTTTAGTAATGAGGAGTTCGCCTTCTTACTGACTTTCTGCATTATTCCCCTTTGGCAGGGAGGAAAGAATTTGCAGTACCCAAGTAATTGTTATCAGAAGACAATATTCTGTCTGTTGAGAACATATTACAGAATGGTTGAGGTTTGAAAGGACCTTTAGAGCTCATCTAGTCCAAGCCCTCTGTTCAAGCAGGGATACCTAGACCATGTGGCACTGTATAAGAGGAGGAAAGATTCAAAGCCTGTTTATGATCTGTAGAGGCCTTGAGACTACTGTGAAGCTGAGAACTAAGCCATTATCTAGTCGTAGGGAGCTTGAAGGAGCTCTACAGCTGTGAAAATAGGGGTCTTATATAGTGATGAGGAGCAACTGAGGAATTTGGAGGCAGCCGTGTCAGAAGCCGACCTCTAAGCTAGTTTGGAGGTCAAACCTGAGGCAAGGGAGAGGAAGATGATGAAGGCAGGACCCTCATAGCGAGACCAGAGACCCCCACTGGTGGGAGCACATGTGCACACCGGGGAAAGTTGCATAATGAAAAAGGTGGAGCTTTGCCCATCCTCTGGTATGCCTCCTCACATGTAGTGGCCCTATGTGGCAGGATGCACCAGATATAAAAAATAATAGTGGAACAGAGGAGGAGACTTCCCACCGAGACCTACATTGTCTCCACGGGGACGCTTGCAAGCATGGAGCCTGTCAGCCACCTCTTGTGCATGCGGGGTGAATGACTGGTCCCGGTGTCCTGCTGGCAAGTATCCTCTCGTAATTGCTACGTAGGCACCTCGTTTTGTAGGTAGTGGCTAAGCAGTCGTCTTGCTTTAGTGTGATGTTAGTGTGAACTGTCCTAAATAAACTAAGGGGTTGATTTTGCTCTCAGTGCGTGTGCTGAACTGTGAACCCATCCAGAACAGGCACAGGGTCTCACATATCCTGTTAGTGTTTACAATTCCACCAAATATTGCCTTTTTTCTGACAAAAGAAGGGAATAAATGCTCAAGATTTTTCCTTGTTAGGAATATTGAGTACAACTGCCTACTTAAAACCTATTCAGGAACCAGGTGTTACAGAGCATCCCAAAAATAAACCTCTACCTAAAAGAGTCAAGCACCATGACAGGATACACAAAAGAATTATGGCCTACAAAATGCTTGGAATACTATTTCCTTTTCACTAGCCATTAGCAAAACTACTCTGGAAGAGTAATATCCATCTTGGAACATTGTCCTTGAAGAAAAAGACTAGCTGGAGAAAGTTGAGGAAAAATGTTGAGATGACATGGTCTAAAAGTAAAGATAGAATATACATCAGATCCTGAAAAACGAAGTTTTGGGGAAAAATACCTCTGCAAGCGACCAACAGATGTGTTCTTCCAATCTGTATTGAAAAGAAAAGGAGAAAAAAAGGGTTTAAGTGGAACAAAACAAACAAATAAAACAACAACAACAACAAATACACACAAATGTTGTATATGTGCAAAAAATAAGCAGGCATTGAAATAGCTTTAAAGGAGTTGCAATAAGAGTATCTTTGTGAGGATCTATGTGAAGAGCTCAGGTATGCATTTATGAAAAACTACTGGAGTCAATGGGGATATAAATCATTATTTTCCTCATCATTCTATGCAAGCAGCATTTTCTGTATGTGATAATAATTACGTGTTTAAATGCAATATCTTATATTTGATTTTAGCTCAGACAAGGTTTGATTTTTGTTTTGATAACAGCTAAATGCAGACTTGCAACAGAAACAGCAAAACATTGAGCTACTTATACCAATCTCACATCTTTGGCAAATAGTTTATTACTGTATTGTTGCCTTATAGTCACAAGGTCACTGAGCATGGCTTAGTAGCTTCAGTGAACTAAAAGTTGTGGGGGGTTTTGCATGATTTTTTGTTTTGCTTTTGTTTTGTGTTTTTTTTAAGAACATATTTGGCATGGTTGTCTGTAGAATCTGCAGTTAAACTAAAATCTTTGATTAATAAGAATGATTCTGCTGCTCTTTATCAGAAATTTATCAATATAATAAAGCCAAACACCTTTGCTCTCTAGCTTCTCACTGCAGCTCACTGTGCTTAGGACTATTTAAAAATAACATCACACACCTACAGTCATAGGTATCACTAACTATCACTAACAGCTCTGCAGAAAAGGACCTGATGGATGACAAGTTGACCATGAGGAAGCAGTGTGTCCTCATGGCAAAGAAGGCCAATAGAATCCTGGAGTGGATCAAGAAGAGCGTCTCCAGCAGGTCAAGAGAGGTGATCATCCCCCTCTACTCAGCCCTGGTGAGGCCACATCTGGAGACTGTGTCCAGTGTGCGCCAAAAGTTCCACAGGAACTGAAAGAAAAATTTCTTGACAGTGGCAGAGCATTGGAACAGGTTGTCAAGAGAGGCTTTGTAATCTCCTTCTCTGGAAATCTTCAAAACCTGTTGCAAACTCTCAAAGCTTAACGCAGCCCTGTGCTACATGCTCTAGGTGATCCTGCATGTGGAGGGGGGTTGGACTAGATGACCTCTAGAGGTCCCTTTCAACCTTAATGATTCTGTGATAAGGTAGAAGTATATTTCCATCATTTAGAAGCCTCTTCCTATTCCTAGCTTTTATTTTAAGAAAATTTAGGAAAATGATAATAGTACAGGGAAAACTGCAGCCTATAACAAAGGAGTTGTTATAAATAGTATGTCCAAAATTAAAAAGTGAAACTAATATAAAATAAATCTCTCTGGTCCTGCTCCCTAGTAGTCTTGTAGCCTAATATACCCTTCAAGTTTCAGCATGTCTTTGTAAGAGAAAATTCTACTGTACCATCAGTCATTTAAACAAGTTATCTACAGAAACATTAGTGGTGTCTCAAGCAAGATATGAGACATGGGGTGTCTCAAACAAGGTTCTATAGGTCTTCATTTAAGAGGTCTTGTTTGATCAGATAGCTGCTAATATTTTCTCCTAGTAATCCAATTTCTAGATAATAAACAGAACTCCAACATGGTTCAGCTTAGATTTGAAAGACAAGAATACAATGATTGATTAGCATTAGCATTAGTATTACCCTGGGAAGATATTTTAGGATATTCTCCGAAACAAGCAGATTGTCATTCATTGGAAAGTCAAGAGCAAATGTTATTAACATACCTTGGAGGTATTATTCCATTGCTATTAGAAGCTCCCCAAAACTTTTAACACTTTTCCTTTGACTTTGTGAAACTTTCATGCAGAAGTGACTGTTAAAGCATATTGTTTCAGACAACTACAATCTAACAGCTTTTTTTTTAATGTGAAGACAAGTAACAGCTGTTTTGATGTGTGCCAGATCTGTGCCAGATTCTAATTTAACATCATTCAAACAATACAGTGGTCTTGTTTCAAATTTTCTCTCTTAACTACAAGTTTTTATCATGCTTCTATCTTTGTATGATTTTAAGTCATGGCACTTAAGGGATAAATGTGCAAGATTCTGAATCCAAGTTTTGAAGTTAAGATTTAACAGCTGAGCTGAAAGGATGAATAGTGTTGCTTTATAAGCTCAAAGGAAAAAAATCAAAAAAAAAAACAGTTCATCTAAACATCTACACCAACAGTATTATTTTTTACAAAAAAAAATTGCCTTCACTGAACATTTAGTGCATTAAGAATCATGTTTTTCTGAATTATAACATGTCTATAAATACAGTATTCATAAGAGTTTTCCAGTACAAAAACTGAAGTACATTTTACTTTCTGTGACGCCAAACATTAGCTTAGTCATAAATTATTTTAATGTCAGCACAAACTATTCCTACAGACTCTTCTGAAAGGAATTATTTTCTTTTTATAGATCACAGACAAGTCCATAGAAAGCACTTTGTGTCCAGATACCACAGCCAGTAAGAGCTGATGCCACAGCTAGTACGAAACTTGTTCCTTTATTTTACATGCGTTGCATATGTCATGATAGCCTGCTTGGATGATCTGAACATCTGATAGTACCTAAGTTGTTAGAACCAGTGTAAGTATTGAATAGTTCAAATCAGAAAGGGAAGATGGATTAATAAATAGGTCCAACTGTAGTCAGGTAGTGTCACCTGATCATCATCTTCTAGTACAAGCTTCAATACGATAAAAACATGCTTGCAAGAGAAAGACTGTACATTCAGATTGCAAAAAAGTACATCTCTATTTATGCAACTATTGCAGTGTTACAACTACTTTTTGCCACTCTCTTCAACAAAAGCAGTTGTCTTGCATTTACATTCACTGTATTTGTACTTCTCTGTTGCTGTATCATTCCAATGTGATGTGTTTCAAGTAATCATCTCCTACGTAATGATGTATTCATGAATTTGTTTTACTGTAAGACCTGGTGCAAGTAAAACTTTTTTTTTTTTTTTGCATATGAATTGCCACATTACGTGAACTTTACTCCATTCTTTTAATGAAACTCTACTACTCAAGGATTGACATGAAATTCTAAATGACATGACATGAAATTCTAAAAATCAAAGCATTATAGTTGCTCAGTTTTCCTTTTTAAAAGAAAAATCCCTGTGGTGATAGCAGAACTCTCTTAGCAATATTAAAGCTGGCATTAAATTTAGCTTTTAGCATTGTAGCCATTTAAGAAACAAGAAACTATACTCATTTGATATGGAGGGAAGGGAGAAGAGCACGGAGAGGAATTACCCATGTCACAGAACTTTGCCTACACTGCATAAACCCATGTATTTTTCTATATGCTTAGTTAGTTTTATGTAATGTTTGTTGTCCAAGTACACCTGAAAAACATTAAGTTCATAAACAAAAGAAAACTTAAAACAGAATAAAACCACAGTGGAATCCCTATGAAGAACTTCACTAACTGATATTTGTAGGGCACAAGTTCCATGGCACACAGCCAGTTTTTGAAGGTCAGAGACATTATTTCTGCCCAGCTTTAGATTTCACAAGAAATTTGCTTTATAGCCTTATTGTAAATATTATCATATTTGGTATTTGGCTGGATCTACTCCATTTACAATTTAATTGGGATTCAGTATAATCACTTTAATGGCACAACCTTAAATGCCACCTGAGGTTCAGATGCAGACAGATAGGTATGATGCAAGATCAACGTGATGTTAAAGTTAAATTTAACTCTCTACATTGATACTTTTAACATATTCATTTTTCAGTGCACACAAAAATCAAACACACAGCTAGTTTTTGGGCTTTTTTTTCTATCACAGTCCATAGAACTTCAACAGAAAGAATTCTACTTCTAGTGGAAGTCATATTCCAAAATATCATTTATCCTTCTCATCTTTTAATAAGGCTGTTTTCTCTTTTTAAAATGTACTTTGTAAATGCTTTTTTGCTCCTTAGAGGAATTATATTCATCAGCTCATGCTAAACATTGTACAAATATGAAAAACTAAACTACTCCACCCTGCCACATAGTAACACTGGAGTAACTGAAACTGCATTTCAAACTATGACAGATAACCTATCATGATAAACTGTTATTTTTTTAGATCAAGAAATACCTCAGCAGCAAAAAATGAGTGCATAAGTTATAACCTTAGCCACACTGTTTCAAGATTAGTGTTTCCTAAGCCTTTGTAATTATGCCAATTTAAGAGCCCCAGTAATGAGTCAGGATAGGCTTCACACACAAGAAAAGAAGAAACAGCATCATCATCCTAAAGATCAACCTGCATTTCATTAAGGAACCTGCATTTCTTTAAGGAAAAATCCTTAAAGAACAGCTTTTAAAATCTCAAGTTGCCATTCCTATATTTTATTAAGATTTTCTCCTTCACCGTCTCAAAATTCAAATAACACTACAAAAGTGAAAAGTACTCCTTACCTTCTAATCATCGTGATTAAAACAAGATTTTATAAGGTAAAGGAACCGAACTTGCTTTCTTCATAAGACTGAACATCAAGAATGTTTCAAAGATGTAGCTAAAAGTCAGATACAGAATCTTGACTTTTCAAATGTATTCATACATTTTCTACCCTCAAAATAACTGTAGCTATAATTAATCTTGGCTATATTCAGAATTGATTCCCTATGTTCTATATGTCTATTACAGCTTGTCTTTAGTTTTATGTATTATATTTGCCTCCCTCTCAAAGTAAGAGAGATTTATTATGCTCACTTGTTGAAAGACTTTCATTGTTCAGGCTATTAGTTTGATTCATCCTCAAGTTTCTAAAGGTCAGCTGCAAACTCACAAACAGCTTGACAAACAACCAACCTTTATAGGCGAACATCAAATTTACGTGATATTATATCATCCTTACACTCTTGTAATTTGCAACAATCTAGTTCATGGCATGTCATTTAAAGATATGTAGTCCATGAATTATTCATGGATTCTAACCACCAATAAATTGTTCAAAACTACCTCCTTCTTTGGATACCTTATCCCATCTAAATTATTTCATTTGAAATCATCTATTCAAAAACTTAAAAGGATAATCGTGATGAGCACTAGTTTTGGAAGCATATTTAATTTTCAGTTACATCATCTCCCATAAAAAACTTCAACAAAAGGTAGTAGATTATATTAATCATGTTTGTTAGATCTAACAGTACCTCAGTACAGTAGATATGGTTTTACTTAAGGTTACTGAAGAAAATAAGTCTTTTAAACAGGGAAGAGCATTGTTTAAGCATTCTCAGTTATGTTCATAAGCATTCTGAGTTGTGTTCTTAATACAACTGTTGATTAGTAGCTTACAAAAACAATATATATTATTTGCCTGTTTCATAACAACTGAAGCTTAATATACAAAGAAAAGGATGTGACAGTAATGAATAAGGTGGCCTCAGGCTGGGTCTATTTCTCTGATTTCAACACAAGCAGTTTACATTCAATTCTACTTTGCAATTATTTTCAATAAGGATTACATAATCCTTTCTCCATATGGACAACAGTACAGATTAGAGATTGACCTTCTGGAGAGCAGCCTCGCAGAGAGGGACCAGGGTGTCATGGTGGACGGCAAGTTGACCATGAGACAGCAGTGTGCCCTGGTGGCCAAGAAGGCCAATGGGATCTTGGGGTGCATTAAGAAGAGCGTCTCCAGCAGGTC
>JAUBOD010000313.1:375396-413667 GCA_032353885.1 Nothura maculosa
CCTGGAACATCTGCCCTATAAGGAAAGGCTGAGAGAGCTGGGCCTGTTCAGCCTGGAGAAGAGAAGGCTGAGGGGGAACCTGATCACAGTGTATAAATACCTCAATGGAGGCAGTGAGGAGGAGGGGGCCGACCCCTTTTCAGTGGTGGCCACCGATAGGACTAGAGGAAATGGCTACAAACTGAAGCATCAGAAGTTCCACAGAAACTTAAGGAAGCATTTCTTCACTGTCAGGGTAACAGAGCCCTGGAACCGGGTGCCCAGAGAGGTTGTGGAGTCTCCTTCTTTGGAGATCTTTAAAACTTGCTTGGATGCAGCCCTATGCCATGTTCTCTAGATGACCCTGTGTTTGCAGGGGGGTTGGACTAGATGACCTCTAAGGTCCTTTCCAACCTTAAGCATTCTATGATTCTATGATATATTGTCAAGAAGAAAAAACATGAAATATGATTTTACTTCTTTAATCTGTGAAAAGGAATATTCATAGAATACATATGCTATGTACTAAGAAAGGTCCCAAATAAGAACAGATGAGTATTGTTCTCTTGAAAATGCCTCTGTCACTTTATTAAGGATGAAACCAGTTGCATGGTAGATTCGGGATGTTTACAATTGACAACTTCTTATTACTAGTTTGTATGAAGAGAGAAGTGCTTATTATTTGAGCAATACTTAGTATTTCCATAATACTTACTTTTTATTTTCAGAGATCTATTGACTTAACAGCATTGCCAAGTACATTACTGATCGCAATTTCAGTATGCTTGTGGTTGATTTTGATTACTGTCTTTCTTTAAAAAAATTGCTGTGTTCCTTGGTATGTGTTTGCCTTTGTTAAGCAGTGCTAATTTAAAGGTAAAAAGAAAACAACTACAACAAAAAAAGACACTCATCTACAACTGACATCCCACAGCAAATGGGATCAGGTAAAACAACTAATGCAGTTTTAAAAAACATATATATATATATATATATATATATATAAACACACACACTTTTTGAGGGTGACTATTATCCCTCTAATGTTCCACTAGTAGCAACATCAGCTTGCACAAATCATGTAGCAAGAAAAAAAAATGGAGGAGCAGCCTTAAAATAAAGTAGAATACAAGGTATGGTTTATCACATAAGATTCACAGTTTTCTGATAACCTTTATATTACTTATTATTTTGAGAGGCAATTATTTTTAAAATGAACAGCACTAGGTAATCTCCATGTTCATTAGAACTGCTGTACAAAACATTGAATCTCCTGCAGATTTAGAGGAGCTACCAAACATTCTACCAAATCATGAAAATTAGACTGTTCTGAACCAAAAGGGCGATGGAACAGCCAACGACAAATAGCTACTAGCAGATTCCCTATGCTATCAGTTGCATGAATCACTATTTTTTGCAAGAAATATATATCCCAACTTTCTCGGGAGCTTACAGAAGACATCTTTAACCCAGAACACATCACATGCATCAGATCTTTAATTCCAAATTATAATTTATGCACAATATTTCACATCTTAAAAGTGTACACTTTTATCTTGTTGACTTAGAAACAATTCTGCAATATACCTTATGTGTACAACTACATGACAGCTTCATCTATTTCTTTTAGTTAAAAGATTTCTTATTTGCCCTAAGTATACTCCTGTTAACTGTAATATGATACCTTTATATCTGGTAATGAAATGTTGAAGTTGAGCTGCAGGTTAAGAAAGGTCACCTCTGAAGGCCTTTGGAGGCAAGTAATTATATTTTATTGTTGGGGAAGAACTGCTGTCCCTTTTCCACAGAAGTGCTGACTTTGTCAAAAAACACAAAAACACAAGGCTATAAAAGAAGTGATGCATTTCAAGACACTTATGATGTCATTTGCATGCCAAGCTACTCTTCTGGAGATTATCCACTGTTTCAAGCATAGTAAAATCTGCTAGAAAGGAGATCACTACCTCACGGGAGAGGCAGTTCAGAGAAAAGTCCTAAAATGCATAAGCAGCTCTTAATAGAAAAGCTTTGAGAGTAAATACTACCAGAGGGGAGAAAAGAGAAAAAGTAAACAAGAATATACTTCAAGTGTATTCTTTTCTTTTTCAAATTTATTCTTTTGAAGTCAAAAGAGAAATGCACAGGAATGAGGTCAGCAGGAATTTTCCACCTATAGTCAGGTCAGTTTAAGGGTACGCCCAAATCCAGTACAGTGACCAGGTTCTTTAAGATGTTCCACACTTGTAGAGCATAATGTTTAATGTTAAAGCTTACTTTGAAAGTATTTGATGTTACATAATATTTTTGACTTAGCAAAGTGATACAATAGTACACTGGAAGCATAGTACAAGCATGTTAAACTATAGCAATCGCGATATAAAGTTCAATCAACATCCATGTAATTTCCATCATGGGTCTCTAACATGCTCACCATCTTCAATCACCAAGAACGAATGTGTGTGATGAAATCAATTTGATCTCATTGCTCTTGAAATTCTTTAAGTAGTTTTTGAGGTTTTATATCCTATGTGGCCCAGTTCAGCATAGATACTTCCCCTCATCCCCAAAACAACAATCACTTCCCATTCCTATTTCCTTTGTGTTGAGATAAAACTAACCATAGCCTTTGCACAGAAAGTTGATGATTCATGCTCTACATTATTTCTGAGCTTCATGGGCACCTGATCTATGCTCATCTCCTCTAAACCTTCACCCATTATAGAAGTTCATTGATTGGTCATGGGACAAACTGACAGTGAATCTCTATTTTGCTTTCGAAATGCAGTAAGCGTTGGCAGAATACTTTTGGCTATATACTAAGGATATTAATGATAAGAATGTATCCTGAAGCTCAGACAAGTATCTGCATATATTTCAAGCTTACTGCTGTTACAGAAACTGGCAGCTCTGATATACAGTTGGATGATAATAACTATTCTTCTCAATTCTTTTTAATTCCATTCTTCTAAGGCTTTTAAACCATTTTTAAGCCATATTTAAACCACAGAAGTGACATGCACCCTTCTCAGGATACCCTAGAAAGGCAGTACTATTATAATTGTTCCACTCCTTCCCCTCTTAGGAATATATTTCAAGTTTAAAAAGCACAATTTGAAGGGAGAGGGAAAGCTCAGAGCTTCTAACAGGAAAAGCAGCAAGTTATGTGAAGTCACATGTATACCTCATCAGAAAACTGTTGTCACACTAGTCCCACTTAAAACTGCAAACCCATATCCTTTTCCTTTTCCATCAGGATAGGGAGCATTTCCCTTGCTGAGACACAAGGAAATAATTATCTTGATGGTTTATACTGCCAAGTTGAAGCAGCCATCTGCCTACATACTTCAGCCCATTTCAGTTATGGGAGAACACAACTTACCTCCCTTTTCATCATAAGAGCTCAACATGAGATAGCATAACCCAAGTCTGAAAAACTTCATTATCTCTCAATGAGAAAAGCAAAACATGCACCCAACTAATGGGGAGCAAAGGCTAGCTAAAGGGAAGGAACTTGATAAACCATTACAATTTAAATCATGCTAATGAAAGGTTAAAGCTAATGGTTACAGCATATCTGCCAAAGTACAATTTAAGGATGAACCTATGAACAGTTACTATAGTCCAGATCAGATGTAATCAATAAAGCTGGGCAGCTCATTCATGACATTTGGTAGATAATATGGCATCTGAAAGTATATACAAGTTGTAAATTACTGTTCTAGAAAAAGGGAAATACAGTATCCAAATACAGTCCACTCCTTTTTTGTGGCAGCTACTAATCTATGGCTAAATCTTATGTATTGTAGAAGATAGAGTTTCCAAAAATTGGGAATTTTATTTGCAGAAGATACAGATATTTAAAAATGGTTTTATTAGTTAGAATATGGTTCAGGATTCATGCTTCCTTCTTTTTGAAGAAAATTGCTGCAGATCTGTGTTTATCACATGCCAGGACCCAGCATATGCTCCAGCCAAAGGTGACAATTCAATTTTTTGGAAGAAAGCTGTGTCTGAAAAGTAATTATTTATTTCTACTGTTTAGGCTTAAATTCCTGCCTCAGCATTCAGCAGACATGACACTTTTGTTCTATGAACAATCTTTTGACAAGAGTTTTTAATCCAAAATGAAAATATATAAAAATGAAGAGCATTTCCCTCCAGTGCTAAGCTACCCAGGTCTAACAAATGCATTGCCTTCAACTATATTTTCTCATTCTGTTCTTACATATGTAAAACATGATAGTTATAGTCATTTTGCTGCAAGGAAAGTAACTCTACCTATCCTAGCTTTCTTGCTGCTTAATAACATGACAAACTGTACTTCATTTTTTAAATAAAGTATAGTATTTTTGACCAAGCTTATCCCTAAACTTTCTCTACTGCCTTCAACAGAATTACAACAAAAATAACTCTAGTCCATTAAGTCAGAGTGACTCAGAGCTAAATTATGATTAATTTTCAGGCTAGGGGAGTTAAAAGAGCCAACTCTTCTGTTCAGAATGAATACTAATCATCAGGCTAAAAATCCACAGCATGAAGTACTATATTTGTGCAATATTCTTCAATTTAAAAGATACAAATAATCACATAAAGCAATGGAAAGGAAAGTAAGAAAATGGAGCAATTCATTATTTTGACATTAGCCTCAGTTTTCCAAATCTTATTAACATGAAAGAAAAACTTCTAGCTGTATACAGCAAACATACCCTTTCAAACCAGTTTACGTGCTTAAAGCAATTGGTTTAATTTCCAATTTGAAATAAATATACATTCACATCTACCTTATTCTAGGTAGGTTTATTCAAGCCATTTATTCTAGCTATCTAGCCATTTATTCTAGCATGCTGTGTCTTGGTTTAACAAGACACTCCCTAATCATCAGATAGGAGAAAAATTTAATCCAAGTCACCTCAGCATAACACATTTTGCCATATCTAGTCCTTATCTAATGTCAAACTTCACTTTCAATAATAAAGTCTTGAGCTGGAACTTATTTTTTCCCCCTTTACCAATTATAAACTTAAATAGTATAGTACAAATCTTTGGACATGAAGACTGTCCTACTGCTTCAATGATTCTCCCCCCCTCAAGTTCAAGACTGATATACAACTTCTGGAATCACCTAAGAACTCCTGACAGTTGAAACATGAAGGTAAAATGCCATACAGAGAATAATACTGCTCTGATCATTCAGTTTTAGCATAGAATGTAAAATAACCGAGCTTTTGGGTTATTTATTCTTTTATTTACACAACATAGGAAGGAACTTTCAAATTAACTAACAGGAACATTTCAGATTGGGGTTAGTATTGAAAGAAACACTTGTGCAACTGAATAGCTCTGAGAATTCTTTTCGAAAAGAAAGGCTGAGAATCATCCTATCTCCTGTTCTCTTTCTCCTGTGGCAGGAAATATGTCTAACAACTCGACCTGCCCCTCATTGCCAACGGATACCAGAGCAGCTACATCCCCAATGCTTATTAAAAGCAATTATAAATATGGCACAAGGCAGTACATCTAGACCTTTCAGATTAATTGATTAAAATACTACCATTTGTCTACATGACTCTCCTCGCTGCCTAATAATGTGAGACATTTCACAACAAAACTGTCTTCACACAGCTGAAAGCTTTATCTAAATAATTAGCAGCATTAATCACAGTCTTACAAGGACAGTCGAGTTACAGTGAAACAATTTAAGTAGTTCAATGAGCATTTACGGTGATTATGAACACTTATTCTTAGCTACAAGATCAGTAGGTATAATGATCCAACAGATACACAAGGCACTGAAAGGTATTTACCGTCATATTTCCATTATTAGCAGCAGAGGTGAAAAAAATAACCTTCAAACAAAGCTATCAAGCCCAAAATATGTCTGCAGAATTTACAGTTTTACTAGATTTAAAAAAAATGACCAAATTAAGCTCTGTCTCGTCAAAAGGCGTGTTGGTTGAAAAAACCTAAGCATTCAGTTCAAAGTGTTAATGTTTAGGTTGGTGTTAATGTTTACATAAAAAGGTCACTTTTCTTTCACAAGCATTGCCAAAAATCACTGCCCTTACTCAAACAAAAGCAATTACAGCTTTGTAAAAAGAACACAGCAAGAAAAGATAGTAACACTTTCATAATCTAATTGTTTTGGTAACATTACAACAAATAAAAATTGCCATAACTGTCATAACACAATTATATCAAATTCTTCAAAATATCTTTGAACAAAATGAATTTAAAATGCAGCATGCAATATTACAAGCTTCTATTACCCTCTATCAGTTAAACCCAGAGTATTTTCAAGTGATGCAGAAATTTGTTGCTAGATTGACATAGAAAATCATTTTAGTGAGCTTTGTCTATCTTTTAGAGTGGCAAGTTAAAAATAAGATTTTTTTTTAATATAGGGAGATTGATACATATATAAACATTGATACATTTCCATATTATGACATCTTTTCCAGATGCAAGACATCATCTCTTTTACAAGAAAGTAAACTACAGTAGTGTGGATTCAGCAATACCATCCACACAAAGGAATCGTGTAGCACATCCAGAAACGAATCAAGTAATCCTTATTCTATCGATAGAAATAAAGTCTCTCAGCCACAAGAAAAATATATTTGGGTTCAATAAAGAAGGATGCTGCTTTGTTTGTCCCTAAGTCAAGGGTCTTCAGAGCTCACACTAAGTTCATCGCACTCTTGTGCTAGATTCCTTTTACTCTCAGCTTCTCTTTATTTCCACAGTCTCTCTACTTGAAAAAGTATTTTAATAAAGATGAAAAATTCCTTAAAAAGTTAATACATTGATAGCTTTGCAGTTAAGACCCACAACACCATTCTTTCAGAAAGACTTTTCAATTAAATCCAATCACACTAAACAAGTCACATTAGTTAAAATGATTCTACAGAGTAACAAACCACCAACATTTAAAATCAATTCCACTTTGAAAACTATTACCATTTTCCATATCGTCTATTATGATTAAATCTAATGGACAAGATTAGCCACTAGAAACAATATCTTTTATTTATTAATAAAGACATAGTAAGGCTCTGGCAAATAACATGCCAACTTCCTTTTTTCAGATCTATACCTCTTCAGTATATCTGATGCTTAATACTAAACAGAGCAAAGAGGAAATAAAGCTCACTTGATGTAAGATTCTAGTTTTCTGAAAAATTATCATAAAATACAATCTGCACTTACCAACAGTTAGTATTACCTAAAGCTTATGCATCCTCTACATGTGACTTTTGTTATGGTCTTCTTTACCACTATATCCAGCTAGACCTTTTCATCAAATGTCCCACAATCAAGAGGGTTTAAGCAAAAAGCATAAACAGTCCTCATTAGAATAGAATAAAACACCCTAGACTTGTCAATAACCCAAGCAATCGGTTATTGCAAATTGGTTAAAGCAGTTGGTTAAAGCAAACTACAGAATTTAGAGTCATTTACAGAATAAAAGTGCTTCCATGGATTGGTAGGGACCTCTTAGCTGCTAAGGATCTACAGTGCCCCTAAGGAGGCTGTGTCCTCAGCTCACCATCTAACTCTAGCCCCTAACCCTAAACTAACTCTAACTCACCTAACATGGCGGCTGTATCCTTAATCCCACCACCATCCTCAGCGATAGACTGGGATGAACTGGGCAGGCAGATCCAGCTGGGCATCAACATCAGCTTCTACAGTGATGAGGCAAGAGCTGCGGGCCATCAGCAAACATAGGTGAAGAGCAGGCTGCAGGGGTGGAGTCTGAAGGGTGCTGCAAGGAGGTAATGCTCTGAGCTAGGACCCATGAAAGCAGGGATGGGAAGCGCCCTCCAGGCCCTGACACCCAGATGCATTTCCATTATCTCACTGTCTTGTAGAGGGGTTATATAAAACATCCTTTTCAGTTCCTTTCTCAAAGACTTTTAGGCATCCATAGAATGGCAGAAGCCATATTGTTTTCAAAAAGTAGAAGAAAGAAAAAAGACAGTAATTAACAGATAATTTAAAATCACTAAAGCAATAATGTAATAACACAGTGTAATAAATTGTAGTAGCTTTATGAAGTGGCTTTGGTTCATTATTCATTATATAAATCGTGTCTCCTCATTTAGTGCAATGTATCACTCTACCTCTTATTCAAATAAACTTCCTGTTTGGAAAATATGGGACTCAGCACTGTCATCCAGGCTCAGTACTGAGCTGTGTTTTGCTCAGCCTGCCACAGAACCTGCTGCCCCTTGAGTCCTTGCAGACACATTTGAAATGAAGGAATGGAGAGCAAGAAATAAAAACTAGATGAATCTTTTAGGTAAGATCCATAACTGCAGACGCTCAACATGCTTGCTTTTGTCTTGATTCCCAATAAATCAGGGTGGCAGACCACCATGTATAGATGTCATGCATGCTGCAGTTTCTCCCCACTTAACTGTAGTATAATATTCAAATAATGCAGCATGCAATTTAAAGAGGTTTATTTTGTCTTAGGCAGTTGAAATTCTGTTTAATTACTACATCAGAGAAAGGTTATTTGCCTTTTTTCCTGTAAAAATTATCACACTGTCATGCCCTCTGTAGCAACTTTTAAATATACATGTTTTTAAATAAAGAAGAAAGGTAACAAGCAGCAACAAGTTAAGTTCCTTCAATCAGGAAAAGAGCAAAATTTTGACTTTTGTGTACTTTGAGCTGAAATTTTTGCATGCTGCATTTGTGACATTTTAGATCTCCCCCACCTGTATTCTCCATATGTTGTCTGTTTATACTGTCTTCTAAAGTGAAAAAAAGACATCCACCCTACAAGAAAGACTGCAGAAAGGAAAAGGTATCAATTATCATAACTTTGTCATAGTTTTGGCTTACTTCATCTTTTTGAAACTATAGTTCAGAATTTATAGCTCTGATTGCATGGACTAGAGCTGCTAAAATTGCACTATTACCATGTGGGAATTGCTGCAATGAATGAGCGGTAGGCACATCTCATCTTCTCATAAATATATTTTTTAAGGAAGGCCGTTTGAAAAAAGGCATAAGGCAAAATGGCATCAGGCACAACATATATATAACTCTATGCATAATAATCATATGTATAGTAATAACTATTAAAATATACCAGTGATACAACAAATTTAATGTATGGTTTGGAGTAGCCAACTATTTTGAGGTAGGAAAATTAATAATATTTGCATTTATAATAATATTTACAAATTAATAATCATTACAAATTATTAATTGGCAACTATAGACAAAATAGAGAAGTAGATATAAAATATTTATGTAACCTACAAGGCAAAATGCATTTTGGTAAATATTTTAACTCAAGAAAAACATAATTCCTTATGTCAAAGTGTGTGTTTCAAAGCACATTTACATGATTTCTATTTGTATAGAATTATTCAGAATAGTACATAGCAGAGTAGTGTAGAGAAAGCACTGAAATGTACTATAAGCCAAAGAAGGATATTTCCATGTGTTCTGCATATTTTTCATGCTTTTACGTCCTTTCTATGTATGTGCTGATACAGGGAGCTCCTACAAAGTATCCATAAAAAAGTAATTGATGAATAAAATATAATTTTTCATGTTTTTCAACACAAGGCTTCACTTACAGCAACATAGCTAACAACAGTACACTATTGTGTACTACTGACAGCTGAAGCTGCTAAGAAAGGCGCATTTTTGATGTGACACAAATAAGGAATCTTTATTTTGCATCTGTTAGCCTCGAGTAAAAAATTATACATATATACATGACATGATGAATCCTTGTGAAGATACATATGGTTGCAACAACTTAACAAGCACAAAAAGTGCCAAAGTCTTCTTGGGCCTTTTTGTTATGGAATTTGACTTAAAAACATTTGAATGAGGCTTTTGAATTTTGATTATTTCTCTCCCATGCCATTCAGGTGTTCCAATTACAGTAACAGTATAAAGTGAGATAATACCAGTCTCCATAGATAAAGGAACTCACTCTATTTTACATTTGTTATAAAACAAAGGAATACATCAAAAAGAACCTCATATTCATAATGCAAGCCACTCAAATCTGGGTTATCTCCAGCCTACAAAAGCACCTAAATGGAAAAAGAAATAGAGAGTCCTACTTTCTTTCTCCCTCCTTTTAGTGATTTCCTGACATAGGAGCAGAATCAGCAAGAGCTCATTCTCCTAACCCTCACTACAGTTGTGAATCCTGGACTCTTATTCTAGTGACTTCACTAGCCAAGGGTTTTTAAAGACCTTCTTTAATGGCAATGGCACAACCGTCAACAGCCAAACTTTTGCACAGTGTGATAAACGGGTTGTAATTCGCAGAATAAACTGTAAAAGAACAGGCTTATCACAAGTGTCGTAAGCTATGAGTAAAAGATACCACAAGAACACTATCAGAATAAGGCCAGAACCGCAGGAAATTGAAGCATGCGCAGAGTCTGGAGGAAGAGGAGCGGCCTTCATCAAAGACCACCAGGAGGCCTCAGGGACCCCTACCAACAAAGAGAGAGAATGCGCGGAAGAATTGCAACATACCAGAGATAACAACTGAAACTGAGAGGCGACTTCTGGGCAGCGGTGTATAAAAGAAGCACCCTCCCGTACTACAGCGCGTGTTCTTGGTGGAGTGGAGACTCCTCGGCTGCGCACCGCTGCTTGCTTGCTATTTACAATAAACAATACTGATAAATTAATTGCTCAGAGAATTTATCAGTTTATAACACACAGGAAACATATCTAAAAGCCAGCAGCTCCTGAGAGGTGTTTCTTGCATCTTTAGTGCACTAATATATGCTCCTGTCTTAATTCTAATAGTTCCAAAATTACTCCCATCAGATGTAGTAATATAACTTATAAAAGGCATATGTTTAAAGACACCATCTTTGTTAAGATAAAACTCATTTCTTGTCAAAAAAGTAATTGTGTTTCATCAAGCATCAGAACTATCCTCATATTCCCAGAGAGCTTGTGAAAGTTGAAATAGTCTCATGGCCAAGCTGTCAATGTCTTGCTTTGTTAACTGTACACTACTACCATCCCAGAAACATAACCTTACTTCTTTTTAGGGTACTGATACAGTATTAAAACATCATGAGAAAGACAATTCTTACAATTTCAAGTGTTTTTATTACAGTGACACAGAGAGGTGAGTTCATGAGTTCATTCTATTAGAATATTACCAAATCACTTCCTTCCCTTAAAAACAGCATTACAAACTAAACAACAAAGTGAGTTAATTCCTATTGCAAAAGACAAACATAAGTCTTCCTTTTCCCCCTGGAATTTTGAACCCATTCATTTCCTGTTCATCCAAGAATATCTTACCAAAAGTCAGAGGTTTTTTTGATTGACAATCATTCACTGATATGTTTCCTGTTATCTGTGGTAGAATTCGAAATGTTACATATGTTGTGCCAAACCATGACATTACTCTTTAGATTTATATAGCAAACACATTCTCTTTCAGTTTACAGCTTCAATCATTTAATACAGTACATGCATTATTCTTCTACTTATTCTTTCACTATACAAGGCAAATATCAGTTAAGATGCAAAAAAACATATAGCCCAACCCTGTATCTAGTGCCTTGTTTGGAATACTCTGGAAGGAAATTTGTGTCTGTTCTATAGATTGACTTAGCTTACTATTTATTTATTTTAATAGATTAATCATGTCAAATGAGGACCACAGCTGTTTCACCTAATGCAAGAATTGTTCAGTTATTTTTCAATCTTAAATGGCTTTCCAGGATTTTCCAGTACTGTTACTTAGGTAAATTCACTGCAGTGCAGGTCCCATAATCCGCAGAAACCTCAATAATATAATAATAAAACTGTTAAGATGTTGATCATTTTTGAAAGTCTGACTTTGGATTTAAGAAAGATCTGCTAGGGCAGTAGGAGAAGGTGAGGAAGGGTAATTTTCAATGTTCATTGCCAGAAAAGTAGTATTAGAATATTTTCTGTAAAACATATATGCCATTGTACCTATTAAAATAACAATTAAAATGATCATGTGAGAGAACTTTTTGTGTTAAATATTAACAGGTAGCCTACCCAAATAGCTTTAACAGCCTTTTAATTTTTTTCTGGCTCTACCAAGTCAAAATATTTTATCATTTCTGTCTATTAAATATTAAACGTGTTATTTCCCAGAAAAAATCTGAAGACTACTCTCATTCTTTTCAATATCAATTTCTAGTATTATTAGTAAGACTAGAAATTTTGGTGGAGAAAGCTAGGGAGAATAGCAGAATCACTGAAGAGTTCAGAAAATTATAGATCTGCTACACATTTTAACACCCAATTTTAATCACTTTTTTTCCAATATCATAATAAATTAATGAAAACAATAATCAAACGAATAAAGGGCACGATAAAATGGTAAACAGACATGAAAATCTCTCAGGACAAATGTAGATTTTTTTGCTTCTGAGAGAAACAGATAAACCCCACAATTATGAACTTTCCCTTTTCTTTTCCTTGTAATCTCTTCTTCAATATACCCAATACTTTTTAAATTCCTTTGAACAAGAACTTCAGGTAAAGTACTTGGTAATAGTACTATTTCACGAGCCCAGAGAGTTGTGCTTTTTTTTCGCTGGCTCTTTCACTGATCTTCCTGACAAACAAGGGAAAGAACCCAGGGGTCAGTACTGGGCCTGGTACTGTTCAACTTGTTCATCAGTGGCCTGGACGAGGGCACGGTCTTCTGTATCTCTTACGTTATATTCTACATATTAAATAATACGTAGGAAATACTGCTTGTTTGTGGTTTACCAGTATGCATCAGTGAACCCTCAGGTGTTAACTTCTTTGAATCCAAAATGTCCAGGAGTTTCCATATCTGATATTGTAGGCAGATTCACCACAGGCAAAAAGAGAACTCAAAATGGAGAAAATATACCTAAAGGTGGGCAGCTGGTGTCACTACCTCAATCAAAGAAGCAATTGTTAAACTCCCAAAGTACTCCCAGCATGATTGTTCATTAATGGGTTATAGTAGACATTGAAAGAAAGCTATTTAATTCCTTCAGCAGGAAAATGAAAGTTTCCTTCATGCTCTGCCCACAGTTTTTTTCTGTTTTGAGTACTGTGTAGTTTTAGTAACAAAAATCGCAGAGAAAGAAGTAATGTTAAATAAATGGCAAAAATGGAAAGTGTACATATAATAAGCATCCCAATATGGCTTAGAAAGTCCTGATGTGTGTGCTTTATTTGTGGGAAAACAGCGAATATTCAGGTTTGTGCAAATCCAAAACGCACAAGTACGTCTCTCCTGAATGTGTGATTCATGGCTCATTGTATACCAGACAATGAATCCACTTTACAGACAATAGTGCCTGAGTGAAAATTAGTGATATAGAGAAAAGAAAAAAAGTGATCTTGTTTACATCTCCAATTCCTGTCTTTTAGGGCATAAGTAAATATTAGAGAAGAAAGAGTTGATTAGAGATTCTGTTTTAGTTCTAGCACTGGGGAAAAAAACTTAGCTTCAATTTTCTGTCACAATACAGTCAATATAATTAGTTTCTGAAAAATAGAAATGCAACTGTTCCTGTTTAAGAAGATTGTGTGTAAGAGTACAAATTTCTTGTTCTCCGTTATGGAATGTACTGACTATTCCCTGAAATTGCAAAACCTTCTATTTATCCACTATATTCCACTCTTTAAGCACAGTTTCCAGGGAATTACTCAGCTCATCTGCATTACGGCAAACTGGTTTCCTTTTTTTATTCCCCATTTCCTTATGTTAAGGCTGGATGTATTTTAGGGCATCTCTTGAGGTAATAGTGATGGGAGGAAGCAAGGGAAGGAGAAGCACAGGGGAAGAAGAAAGAAAAGAAGAAAGTTCTTGGCTAAATTAACTCCATCTTAAAGTTAATTATTTCTGAATTTGAACATTTTCATTTTTTAACCTTCTTCACATCCCAAAACTCCTTGATTTGCTCATAAGTAATATGGTCTTCAGGGGTTTGAATAGCACAGGATTCAGAATTCTGTACAAGAGCTAAAAATTATGAGGGATTTTTTTGTTCACTTGAATTTAACTGAAGTGCAGATGAACATGAGCCATGGATAAATACTTTTCAACTATGACTAAAATGCCCATTAAAGATAAAACACATCACAGAAACATCTACTTTTTGTTTAGCTTTGTTTTTATCTTGTTGTTGTTGTTTTTCAAAGCAAAGCCACTTTTACTATCAACCCAAGAAGTGAGAATAGGTTCTCTCTTCAGCTCACAGGGATCAACTATTGACTGCTTCTTGGAAAACAACAAGCATGTCTACTGACGCAGGCGGACACCTTCAAAATCTGCTGTTGAGATTTTCCACTGTGCAGAAGAGTAAAAGAAAATGATACTGATAGGACCAAGCGCGATATTTAAGGTCTTATGACCTAAATCAGATGATAACTCATAGTCCAGATCTCTGCCTTAAATCCTGTATCATTAAATTAAAATTAAGTAAAATGAAATAACTTCTGTGCATGAGATGGAGAATGCTATAGTTTTTACCAAATGAGGGAAAAGAACAAGCAGCAAAAGAAATTGGTCTTTGATCCCCTTCTCTTGCTTGACCAGAGAAGTCCAGAGGACCTGGAAAGGAGAGAAACTTTGATAGTTCCTTGTCCAGCTTGGCTTCAGAGGACAATATATACTTTTATTGAGATAATGGTGGTGGCTGGTTGCTTTTTGGAGATAATCATGATGTGAATTCTTAATAGGAGAACATCTACAGGAATTAGGAAGCTGAACACATATGTGAGAGTGCAACTGTTTGTCTATGCTGGATGTAAGGCACTCTAAATGGCTTGTTCTATGTCCAGTGGCAAGCTGAGAAAAGTAGGTAAAACCGATGATATGACAATAATAACAATAATAATAATAGAAATTGTGTTTGGAATTATTTTTAATAAGGACTTACTTGTCTAACCACTTTTTTGAGAGCAGTTATTTAAAATGCTCTGTATGTCTTTAAAGGCATTTTAACATTTTTCATTATTTACACATTGATTCTTCTTACAGTTAGCTATAGGAATAAAGCACAGATTAAATACAAGCATATGGGGTAGTTTTCAGGCTTAGATTCTTCTACATTCTCTACAGAGTACTGGTATATGAAAAAAGCAGACTTTCCATAGCTTTTATTCTACTTTTATTCTACTTTTTCTTTATTCTACTTTTATTCTATTTGGAAAGCTTCCAAAGCTTTCCATAGCTTTTATTCTACACATCTATGGTGCTTCTGGAAAATGGGAGAGCAAAATGAGGAAAAAAAAGCAGAAAAACACAGAAAAAAATATGCATTAATTTGAGGAAAGAACAAATTGTAAGCTGTATTCATTTGTGGAGAAACAAGATGTAGAAGTGATGTCTAAAGTGTGAAAAGCCAGTAAAAGTCATAATTATAGCAGTTCTCCTATTAAAATAATGTAAAAAAGTCTTGTAATAGAACAGTCAAAGCTTGACAAATTAATCTGAAATTAGCTGAAAAGGCAAACTGGAGTAATGGCTCCAAGAGAAATCATACTTCACTCATATATAGTAATTTGTTTTATATGTATTAGATAAATGGATACAACTACCAATAAAACACTACTTCGACACTTTAGCATTTTCCCATCCTTCACTACACTAAAGAATTTTGAAAATGGCTTAAATGTTTTGAATTAGTACAAATCATGCATTAGGGATCATAGATCACAGGGAGGCACTTAATACCTCCATGACTGCTTTTAAATGTCATCCAGCTGAGTGGCAACTGTCACTGTAAGTTCACTGGTAGAAAATATTCTATTTAAAAAAATCAATGAAATAAAAAAATTGCAATATTTGATTGTAAGGTCAATAATACAAACTTTTTTGAATTTTTTACATATAAAAATGATAAGAAAACGGGGATTAAGGATCTAAAGCCTGTGTATTTTTTTAACCGAAATCCAAAATAGCTAGTGAGCTCTGCTGAATGACTGCTGTCCCTGCTGGAGCAGGGGAATTGGACTAGATAATTCTGTGATTCTGTTTCAGCTATAAATCCTATATTTTTTATGATCACAACTGTCTGAATTAAATTATATATACCCTCTTACTGGTCTTTGAAATTTATGTTTATGTAAGTGTATTTGGTTAATCATACTGGCTAGAAAAGAAGTCTTCTAAATTCATATGTGTGAAAGTAAGGTATCTTTAAATGTTCTTAAATGACAAAATATAGAGATTGGTAATGAGGTTCACAGGTTGAAAATCAGTCCTTAAATAGGGAAGAAGTATTGATTTCTTCATGGAAGTGTTATCAATAAGGAGTTGTGTAACTGACTGCACTTCAGAGGCTACCAGTATACACCAAATGTACACCAGTAATATGTCTGTCATATGATAGGATTCATAAATGTTAAACAGAGTAATTATGCTGAAAAATTATATTTAATATGTTTTAGTATGGACTTAATAGTCAGGTTTGGTTTTAATTCATTGTTTCTGTCTAGCCTTGGAAGAGATTTTTGCTGAAATTTCTTTAGAATCACATGCCTTAGATGGTACAGGTAATACAGTAGTTTCAGCAGTATCACATTTCAAAAGTTGTAGTTTAAATAATTTTTATAAGGGATAATACTAATAAAATGATTAGAAAAAATATATAGCAAATATATATATATAGTGTATATATAATTTAAATATATATTATAATTACATAATAGATATACATTCCAGTTCCTTTTTTTTTGCTAAATCTCTCCAAGTATTTGTTTTCTATTTTTAAATGTCATCTATATTTTGTATTAAGTCATTTTACATTAATAGTTGGTATCATAATAACTTACATCAAGTCCTAAGGTAATAGTTAAACTTTTAACATTATATTCAGGTACTGTTAATTTACCAATTTACCAATCACACTCTAATGAAAGACTATCAAAATGGTGAAATTTTATTATAAAATAGCAGCAGGTCTAGAGAAGTGATTTTCCCCCTCTACTCAGCCCTGGTGAGGCCACATCTGGAATACTGTGTCCAGGTCTGGGCTCCCCAGGACAAGAGGGATGTGGAGCTGCTGGAGAGAGTCCAGCACAGGCCTACCAGAATGATCAGGGGCCTGGAACATCTGCCCTATGAAGAAAGGATTCGAGAGCTGGGCCTGTTCAGCCTGGAGAAGAGAAGGCTGAGGGGGGACCTGATCACTGTGTATAAATACCTCAATGAAGGGAGAGAGGAGGATGGAGTTGGCCTCTTTTCAGTGGTGGACAGTGACAGGACTAGAGGAAATGGCTTCAAACTGAAGCATCGGAAGTTCCACAGGAACTTCAGGAAGCATTTCCTCACTGTGAGGGTGACAGAGCCCTGGAACAGGCTGCCCAGAGAGGTTATGGAGTCTCCTTCTTCGGAGATCTTTAAAACCTGCCTGGATGCAGCCCTGAGCCATGTGCTCTAGGTGACCCTGCGTGTGCAGGGGAGTTGGACTAGATGGCTCTAAGGTCCCTTCCGACCTTAACCATTCTATGATTCTATGATGATTGCTGAGAATGAGTTGCTCTTTAGAATAGGATGTCTGAAATGTAAGATTCTGTTTACATTATTTGTTTTCTTGTAAGAGATATTCTATGACTGCTTTCTTTAATGGAAAAACATAGTCAAATTCATTTTCATAAGCAGCCCATATCTCTTTGAAAGCCTATATATAGGTGGATCATACCTTGTAAAAAAACGTTTCAAACCAACTATAACTGAGGAGGAATACCCAGATGCCTCTTTTGCCTTCACTCTGATAAGTTTCTGACATTTTCTCATTGACTGTTTTTCTTATCGTTGTGTGAGAAAATGTAGGTGTACAAAAATTCAGGAAGACAGAAAATAAAAATAATAAATAAAAATAAAGTAGGTTGCCTAGATGATGGTTAGTTAAAAAACATTTTTCGGAAGTTTGAAATGCCACTGATTTTGAGAGATCTATTATATCTTAAACTGGAGTAAAGAGACATGAGAATCCTACTGATATTTTATTACTATAACAATAATCTATCTAGCAGCCTTATCCACCTTTAAATTGTCTACTTGTTTCATGCAAATGCAAGGGAAAATACAGCATAAATAAAATGGAACTGAATTTAGATTTATACCATTACCTGTTATATGTGTGTCTTTAGCTAACGATATCCAAATGGGCAGCTGAGAGCATCGTCTGACATCCCTTACTACCCTCCTAAAGATTTTGTCTGCTAGTGATTTTCATTGTCATTTATATGCATTTTTATTAAATAAAGGCAATGTAATGGGCTGCTGACCATTCTCCTTTTTCTTGTGTCAAAAAAGATCTATTATAGTACTTAAATTGTACTTGTTGGGCCCAGTTCCTACCTATAATTCTGAGCTGATCTAAAAGCATGTGAAGGACAAGAGAGAATCAAATGATAAATAATGAGCAAGTGGTTTTATTCCAATTAATATAATTATAGATTGGCTGCACCTCAACTATGTCTCAGCTCTTAAACGAGGCTCTGTTTTAAATGGAAATCAGCAGCAATCTCTCCATCAGTTTCAGGTTAAAACATATTTTCCTGTCTTTATATGGCAAAGTGCCTAAAAATTGACTGTATTTTTATCCAGGAATTATTTTTCTCCAGTTTAGTTTCTGCTAAACTTCAAAAGCTTCTATGAGGAGGGGAGAGGAGAAAGGGAGGTGAAAAGGGCAAAGGAACCACCACAATTACAAAGACTCTTCAAATTCTTCAAAAGATTCTTCACATTTCCTCCTGACTATGCTATTCTATACATTTCTGCACTTTGTTTCCCACGGAGCACACCAAAGTGTGACACATAAACCCCAAGACTCTGTATCATCTGCTATCTCAACTGATTTCTCTCTGTTGCACATTACTGCCACCTTTGAAGCTCCTGCCATCATGCTTTGAGCCCTCATAAACTGGAGAAGAGTAAGAGTAGCTGAAAGCATAGGCACAAAGAGGACGATGCCTTGAGCAGCAATGTTGCATCTAGGATCATCCAGCTGCTATGCATCAAAAACCATGCCCCAGAAGCACCAAATACTAACTGTGCCTCAGTGGTTTCGTAATTCATTGCTTGTTTTGTCTCCAGAGTGCTAGGCATATGCTACTTGTATGATCAGATCAGCTACCAAAGATATATAGCTCCCAAACTAGCCCATTGGCTCCATGGTAAAGACAAGATAAAAGTTTTGCTCCTCAGATTACTATCTCAGGGCAACCTGCATGTTTGTCTTGTCATGGTGGCATCCACATTTAAACAAACAAAAATATACCATAGAGATTATTGAGAGGCATGAATGCATGTGGATTCAGTGGGCATTAAGGATTTATGGGGATATGGACCATTCTCTGTGTATTGAAGACAGATATCTTAAAGGTTCTCCAAAGGGCACATGGTTCTAAAAGCATGGGAGTGTGTCTGATGAGCCTCTTCCGAGATTTCTCCACACAGGCTAACTGTGATATTTCCCAGTCTACTCCAAAGTGCACTGTCAGGGCTGGACAATGTGTTTGGAGTGAGGATACTACTGGGCAAATACAGTCATTATGCCTTGCTTGTTCACATTGCTCTAAAAGAAAAACTGCTAAACTCAGATTTTTAATAGTTATCTGGGTGCTATATGCACAAACTCAAATATATTGTATGCATCCAAAGATTTATTTTGTTTAATTTTGTTTGTTCAAGAAGCCTAAATGTGTATATATGTTGAGAATATTGTATGTACAATGCAGATAAATGCAAAATTCTGTATAGTTTTTTAAGACATTTCTGAGGGCAAACAAGCCCTGCTTTCATCATATTCAATAAAATATTCTCATGCATGTAAACATTTTGAAGACATCTATAACTTCAGTTTTATTTATTTTGCATCAGCTAACTGTTTCAACCAAGATCAGAGCTTTAATACAGAAATCTACAAGCTCAATATGTGAATCCATCATTTAGATTAGGATAAATAAATTCCTCATGGCAGACTCATTGATTCGCACAGGTTGCTTGTGTGAATAGCTGCTAGCTCTTCTGAGAAAGGATTTGCAACTGCATAACCCTTTTATTTTAGGACAACATCCCTGGTAGCTTGATTATCTTTAAAATCTCTCATTTCCATTGTATATTTTCATGTCTTTTAAACATTTCCATCGATTACATGCAAGGCTAGACCTAGGGGATAATGGCTTTAAGGAAAATAGATGAGATAATCCTTTACCAATTTTAATGTTTTTCTTTAATTCACTCCACCCTTCTTTCAGCTTCAGATAATGAAAAGCTATTTAATTCACTTTATTTTCTATTCCTGTGTGAGTGATAAATATGTCTGCTGCAGCTGTCACTGAGTCCTCAGAAAATGGAAGGCATTTTAATTCACTTTGTTTTCTGCCCTTCTCATAGTGATAAATACTTACTCGGCTTTCCAGAGTTCTTCTGAGATTCATGTCATTGGTAAAGTAGAAGACATGACCCTACTGGGCCTGCATTTCTCATAATTTAAAATATACTCTAAACCTTATAGACTATTCCTGTTGCAAGTGCTAAGATACTTAATCTAAAACACATAATGCTTTTGAGGCTGTAAGATATCTCTTCAGTGCTAATTTAAGATTATTAGTTTATGAAGATGTAATGGGAGATTTTCAGGAAAAAAATTAACTAAACATCATGAAAAATTATTTTCAGCAAATTTAATATATTTCCAATGCTTCTTTTAAAATTTGCCTTTCAACAGATACTGTCATCTAAGTGAACTGCTGTCTTTCAAGGCAGCATTTCAAACTCTTAACCTTTTCAAACATTACAGAAAGAGGTTATCAAATAAAGTCTTAAATATGTATTGAGGAAGGGAATCCATCTGGTTGCATCTGAAGTTATCAGAAAATCACTTGATTAAAAGTATCAGGGAGAAGGAAGAGCAGCAGAAGCAGAGGTGGGTCCTCAGGGCAGCAAGGCAGGACCCAAATGGAACCTGAGGAATCCACATCCAGCTGTACAAAATCTGTGGCACAGGACTCCAGCAGAAAACTTGTGAAATGTTTATTCTGCTTGCAATGAAAAGAGTAGAAGAATTACTGTTAGTACAGAAATGTTCTTTCACAGTGCATCTGAGTCAGAGAACTTTTTTCTCCTACTCACACAATTAAATTGAAATGACAAGATTTGCTGTAGGTTTTAAAAATTCTGGATTTAAACTCTTTGCAAAAGACATATGGCATGAGAAAAACAGAAACAAGTGATAAAAGAGATTGTTGACTGTGAACGATGCCTGCTATATGTTTGCTTCCTGGTGACTCAGTTGAGCTGCCAGCAGTCAGTCTATGCTGCCATTCAGATAGATCTTGATAGGCTGGAGAGATGGAGAGAGGAGAAACTTAAAAAGTTTAAAAAAGTGAAGTAAGGCCATGAACTGAACATGAGATAAAAAATCTTTATTGTGAGAGTGAGAGCACTGACACAAATTACTCTGAGAGGTTATGAAAATATTCAAAAGCCTTTTGGACACAACCCTTGGAAATGTGTACTAGGTGAACTGTTTGAGTCAGGTGGTTATCTTCAGAGGTCCCTTCCAACCTCAACCCTTAGTGATTCCATGTGATCCTTTTCACAAGCCAGTCGATTGCCTCTCTAATATGATAATTATACTAGTTTTATCATAGAATCATAAAATATTAATATTAAGGTTGAAAGGGACCTTTAGAGATCATCTAGTTCAACCGCCCTGCACATGCAGGGTCACCTACAGCATGTGGCACAGGATTGTGTTTAAGTGGCTTTTGAAGATCTCGAGAGAAGGAGACTCCACAACCTCTCCTGGCAACCTGATCCAGTGCTCTGTCACCCTCATTGTTAAGAAATTTTTCCTTAAGTTCCTGTGGAACTTTTGGTGCTTCAGTTTGTGGCCATTTCCATTAGTTCTCCCAGTGGCTGCCACTGGAAAGAGGCCGGCTTCATCCTCCTCACTCTGTCCCTTGAGGTATTTATACACACTGATCACATCCCCCATCAGGCTTCTCTTCTTCAGGCTGAACAGGCCCAGCTCTCTCAGCTTTTCATCATTGGCCAGATGTTCCAGATTCCTGGTCATCTTAATAGCCCCATACAGGGCTCTCTCCAGCAGCTCCATATCCCTCTTGTACTGAGGAGGCCAGAACTGCATACAGTACTCCAGATGTGGCTTCAGCAGGGCTGACTAGAGGGGAATGGCCATCTCTGTCAACCTGTTGGAGACTCTCTTCTTAATGGATCTCATTAATGGACTCCAGGATCTCATTGGCCTTCTTGGCCACGAGGGCACACTACTTCCTCATGATCAACTTGTCATTAACCATGACACCCACCATGATGATAGTTTTATGTCTTCTGATTTTGAATGGTTCCTACTAACTTTGCTTCCTCTGCAATATGAATAATGTGTGTGAATTGCACATATTAATATGTCTATAACATAGTATGTAATGCATATCCTGAAAATGTATAAAGAATGGTCTTAAAGTGGTACAATATTTTAAAACTCTTTGAAGCACTGCCATCTTCAGCTTAAAGGCACAAGGGGACTACTGCCAAGAAACTATAAATTTTACTTTCTACAAAAGTAGTAGTGAGAGAGAAAAGCTGTAGGGCTATATTTGTATTTTTTGTCTTCTAAAATAATGAGTAGATAATCAATACAATTGAAAACTAAACATGCAGAGGTTTTTTTTTCCTTTGTGTTGCTTGTAAACACTGAAACTAAATACCACAACATATAAAGTGATTCCAAGATCTTAGCCAAGTTTCCAGAGATATTAGCCAAGTATATCGATAATGAATGCATTCATAAGTGTAATAAAAACAATCAAGAAGACAAATATGAGCAACTATAAAACCCAAGAATTTTCACTCAGATCACCTACCCCTTTAATCAGCATCAAATTTTCTTCTGAATATCTCTCAATTATTTTAAACACAAAATTAGCAATTGCTGCTAATTGTTGTTAGTATATTAATAGACTTCTAAAAATTGTTTCCAGGCTATTATTATAATAAACTAGTTTGCTAGAAGTATACTCTCTTCAGGCAAAACAAATCTTCCAAATCTTGTTTTTTCCAAGACTAGCACAATATTAAAACTATAAATAAATGAACTGGAACTCTACTTTAAAGAATAATATCAGAATATTTAATTGACTAAATCAAAGCAATATAATATAAAAGATAGAATAGTAATAGTAGAAGCTATTGGCATTGTTTTGGTTGACGAAAACAGAGTCATTGAAGAATGGTTGCAATTATAATACTTCACTCTCATATAGTCCTTTTAGCCTACAGGACACAAAATACTATATAAGGAAAATCAGCACCACTCCCTAAACTTTTCAAATGAATGAAGTTGCTCTAAAAACCCTTTCCTAAAATTGACCCACTCTTTGACACATATGAATTTCGATTCTGAGTACAGAGTTTCATACAAGAGAATATGCTGTCTTACCATAGGTATGTAAGAGGAAAAGCAAAGATAGCTATAATTTCTGGTGCATTTTCAGGTTCTGATTAGCATACTAAGTTTTCTTAAATTCCTCTGTCCATAGTATAAACAATAATCTTTTTTTTTTTTTTTGCTGAAGAGATCATGAGGTAATTTGCTTAGTTCAACAGGAATATTGCTTCACACAGAACTCTGCAGAGGGAGGCAAAGACTGACTACAAGATGAATAAAGAACTGTCATTAAGTATTTCTCTTGCATCTGGATGGATAGTGATGTGAAAAGTTAGGTACTATAACCAAGAATATCAGGAAACTTAGCAATTATAAGAAGAATTAACTTGTACATGTTAAGAATAGAAAAAGTAATAAGTATTCTTGGAGGTAAATGTAAACAACTTAAAATAATGATCAAGAATTCCCATAGGCACTATATGAAGTTCATAATAATGAGGAATCCTTTCTAACTATAATGACTTTTGTTATGGGAAATAGACAATTTTCTGGGCATTTCCTACAACTCAGGATCTAAGATGCTGAATTCAATTCAGATGACTGTGCAACAAAAAAAAGACTTTCCCTGCATCATACTTAGAGTTACATTTTGGCAAGTCTACTTCTTGTAGATGCATTTCCATAGAAGTTCATTATTCTTGAGGTTACGATCAAGCTTCCTTTCAAGTCTCTTTGTCACCTCTAACATGTTTATTTATTCACACAATATTTAATAAATATTTACATGTAACACAATGTCATAATATTAACCAGTTCTATTTTATGTAAAATAGATGTATAAATCAGCATATTGGAAATTTTCTGGCAGATATATTCTAAGAGTGGATTTTAGCAGCTTCAGAAATGGCAACTTTATGTATCTGTAAATTGAGAAATAACTTTCTATGGTCTTTTGTCACAAAAATGTAATGTCATTAGACGGAATCATTTCACAAGTAGTAGATGTTCAAATTGGAGAGAGTCTAAAGGAGAAAAGCTGTCAAAGAAGCTGACTAAATTTTCTGGAAGGAAAAAAAAAACATAACTCTTTAGGCAAAAATAATAAATTGGTTGCCTTTTATTTCCAAACTTTCTACAGCTTAATCAGTGCAACCAATTGGAGGAGGAAAAAGCAGCTAAAGTATAATTGTCACTTCAGCCAACATGTACTATAAAAATATGACTGAGCCCTTTTGACAAGGCAAATCTTCTCTTGGAGCCGTTAGACTGGAGAACCATTATGTCCAAATACTTATGATATATGCAATAAACCACATTACTCTTTGAAGACAACTGTAGAAATCTGATTTGAAAGACAGAATAGACAGAATTTGTCTCACACGTTGTAGCACAATCTTGGTAATATTTTGACCAGCTTAACAGAAGATTTTTTACACTGCTAAGTCTCTTTAAAAGATTAGTGATCATTTACCAAGTTATCTTAAAACAGAGTCCTACCACATTTGGAGAAGGTATTGTATAGCTAAAAATATTAATTCTCTGCTCATCCTGATATTCATTCTACTGATCCCCTCTTGCCATACCTGCACTTTTACAGTCTAAACTACAAATTCTTCCAGGAAATTTGCTATTATAGCAGCACTGGCTGACTGTTCAGCCTGTAGTTGCTGGCCTCTCTTTTTCTGTGAGCTAATCCTAATGTTATTTCTGTTAGTTTCCTGGAGATTCCTGTTTGGAGGTGCTAGGAGTACATGTTCTTCTTCCTGCAAATATGTTGTTAGGAAGCTTGAGTTGCATTCACTGTCGTGGCATTCCATGAGAATTTTGGCCAGGTTCTGCTCTTTAACACTCAGCAGAACAGAATTGTTTTGTTTTCAACCTGCCTGTTTGGATGGACAGGCAGCTCTTGGATGGTTTGTTCTTGACTGCTATTCATTGTGCAGTGCTCGTGTATTGGAGGGCTTCCCCCTTCTGTCTCTGCCTTACATAGTAGAGGGTACCTTCTGCAGAAATGGAGAAGACCCCACAGTGTGGAGGGCGGGAATGCAGATGATGCCCTGGAGGGGAAGTTGGTCACTACCAAGGCACTCACAAGTTGTGCAATCAGGGTGGCAAACACCTTGTAGTGCTGAAGATGACATGTACCGTGCTGAACCCACTGTGGAAAGATTTCATGCTACCATGTGGGCTGGAGCTCAAAGATAGCATTGCACATTGAACAGCAGTCAAGAACAAGAACTGTGGTTAATATTATTTGAGAGAAATCATGACAGAGAAATCTTAGCTAGCTAGCTCATATGAACTTATTAGTTCATGTTCTTCTAGGCTACTATTTAGACTTATTATTTACAATGTTGTCTGCTAATCTAAATACTATATTAATTAAAAACTATTCTATGTCAAACGTATTGTCTGTATCTGTAAATGTATCTGGCATATTAACTAAAAGGTAATTTTAATTAAGGCTTATTTCTGTATTTAATGCTATAGTCCATAATACTAATGCGCATGCATATATTAGGATGTGCTAACACTATAGCAGTGGTAATGGAGAACCAAACCCTTTCAGGAAATATTCATTCCACCTATATATGTTTAACAGGTAGCTATCACCCTCTAATTTAAACCTTGTTCCTCATCCTGGGAGATCTTCTGAAACTTTTCTTTTAAATTAAGAATCTTATGTTTAGGCCAGCTGTATACAGTGACACAAATTAGACATAATGTGTACCTTGATCAAGTTTTGTAATATCGTGTGACCTCTTACAAAAAATGGGCTATTTATGAATTACTTATTAGGACACTTTAATAATGCATCTTATTTATTACTGAAGATCATATTGCTCTTCAGATAAATGTTTTTCCTTCTGTTTTTCATCCTGTTTATATACTGTTTCTCAAAATGAAAAGTTTCTCACTAATATTGCCATAAATTATTCTGAATGTTATTTTCGAAATGATCTATGGTTGTTAAGTGCTGCATTCAATTTAGCCCTGTTTTGAAGCATTTAGCAAAACCTTTGACAAATGAACCCTGCAACATTATGCAGAACTGATAAAAATCCTCAGAAAATTTCATTGAAGTTAACATCTATGAGTTGTTTTAGCAGAATATTTGTATCTGATGCTGCCATTAGTAGATTGTTTCACATGAAAGCATATTTTTATTTTCAAGACTTAAGCCTATTAAATTATGACAAATCTCTGGCTCTTCCAAAAAACTCTGTCATAACAAAACTATATCCATAGCTACTACTGAGAAATAGAGAGAGAGATTTCTCTTAAGCAACCATAACAAGCGAGAGAATTATTGTTTATTTTCATTTCTGACTTTTTTTGGTAGGCTCAGAATATTCAAAGTCATTTGTTGTTAATAGGATATTAGTGCCTCTTTTACTTAAATGTACATATTGTGTCTCTTCTCTGAAAAAGTCTTTCTGCAGAATACTATACAGTTGAAATGCACTAGTATAGCTGAGAAATAGTGTCTCACCGGCAACTATAATTCTAAAAGAAATAATCTTCCTGCATAGGAATGCCATAGAAGACTTACTTCTACCAAACTTTAAAGCACCTTGTTTCTTCCTGGCATGATTTTTCATTAGCAAATTGTTGTGCATGTTGGCAATCAATATATCGAATCTAATATTTCCTGTTAGTTATAATTTCACTGTGTTCTTTTAAATATATGATGCTTTGAAAAGGGATCCCTAACTAGCAGAAAGAGCTGCACCAGTCATTCCTATTACTTGCTGCAGATAAAGAGCATGGATTAAGGACTAGTGAAGAACATTTAAAGAGATTAGGTGCAGGTTTTACTACTATGCTAGGGCATATGTGATGCTGCTTCTGTACAGATTACTCCACTAGCCTTTTTGTCTATCTCTCCTTTCTCTGCGTTGCTTAGTTTCCACTCACCTTGATTCCTTCCCGGGAATTGGAGTGGTGCTATTGCCATCAATTCTGTATACAGCAGTAAGGATGAAATTCAGGCACATCTTTTCCTTCACCCTCTTCCCCTTTGCCGATAGTGCTGCTTTCCCTGAATGTAGTAGATGTGCAGTTGGTCAAGGGACTGTGTCAGACATATATGATACAAAGAATATGATAGAAAGAGATGTAACCACAACTTTCATCTTTGATCTTACCAGTTTTACCGTTAAGGAGATCAACAGGACACTTCACAGTCATCACGGTAACAAATGAGAAGTTATTAAAAAATAGTAAACCAGAGTGATGTTCACAAATAAGGCCTTAGAAAGAAACACTTTCTGTTACAGTTATTGCAAGCTGAAATAAATTCAGAAGTTGTATTTTTATTTTCTGTTTAAAAGCAACATCTTATAATTTCTTTTTTAAAAGATAAGAGGTAATTTTCATATTCAGTATTCAAATCTGGCCATACCTGATTTTCAATTTTAGGTTAGACATGCTATAAAAATGATAGACAATGAAGATGGCAACAAAAATGTTTACATAAATTGAAGATAGTTAGATGTATAGCTATTGAAGATATTTAATGAAAAATTTTTAGCTGGGCTTTTTCTGAATAGGAGCTCTTTGGACAAGTGCTACAAAATCTTGTATTTTGTATCCAAAAATATAGAAAATAAAGATAAAACAAAAAAGTTGTAGTACCTAAAGTATCCTTTTTGAGATTATAAATTATGTTCAGTCTCCTCTAGATATCTCTGCAGTTTGACTTAATGCTATCAAGTCTTCTGAAATAATCTGAATGAATTTCATATATACCATTGTATAGACACTTCATTTCCTTGACCTTCCTTCACATGATATTATGAAGATTTTTCAAGGGACTTTCTATAAATAAAGTATTGGTTGAGACACCGTATGATAGCCCAAAACTTTACAGGGGCTTGTTTTGCAAGAAACAATGAGCTTTAATTTTAATAGTTCATCACTGACTGCTGAGGATCACACTGACATGAAAATTTCCTTATAATACTTGCAATTTTGACATGATAAGCTTACATTAATCATGGTTAGATCAATTAATGCAAGACACACAAAAATTCTTACATTAGTATAATTCTAGCTTAGAGTTTAGTGGGGTCATTAAATCATTCTTGACTCTTCTTTGAAAGTCTTCCATCATAGGCACTGTGCACTAAATACCTGAAATAGGAAAGAGAAGCCAAAGCTGCATTTTCCTATACATCTAAGCATATTTAAGTTAGGAAGAAAGATGGTAAATTTCCCAAACTTAAGCAGTTAGCCCTCCTCAGTTTCTGGGGAGAGATCTCTACAGCTACATTCTCTAGGTGATCCTGTGAGTGAAGTGGGGTTAGACTAGATGACTTCTGGAGGTCCCTTCCAACCTTGATGATTCTATGATTCTATGAGATGTGATGATCTACCTTACTGTGCATAAAGCTTAGATTTCTAGCTTTGCCATATTTTATTATTTCTCCAAATAAAGAGATATATTAAAAATTATTTTCCCACAAAATTGACTCGTACAATTTTACCAGTATATGATATCATCTTCTTACAGAATACAGAAATTGTTCTAGTCCTTTTCCTTCCCATTAACGAAATTATCCCATATATTTTTAAAAGATTAGTTGTCACTGCAATAATTAGGGCCATGATCACTAAAAATGTGTTAAAGTGTTCATCTAACAACTTGCAAGCAGAGGAATTGTTTGACTTCAAAATGAATATGAAGACACAGAGAATGCTGGAGATGAGATTTCCAAATCTTCATTTTGATGTCTGAAATGCAGGCAAAGTTTGAGCTGGTTACTTTAGGGTGTTTTGAGAATCAGTGGAAAGATTGATAACTGCCTTCAGCAGAGAGGTCATTTTCCAGAAGTTGCTGCCCGCAGACCAGGAAAACAGGTCTGGAGTAGCCAGCTCATCCATCAGTGTTGATCAGTGTTTGTTGTTGCAAATAGTAGGATCAGTGGTATCCATGCATCTTCTGTGAAAAAACACTGACCTGGGACTCCTGAGGAAGATATAGAGTCCTTAGAGTAAAGTCAAATATAGCCTGCCTCACTGTAGCCTCACATAGAACGATGAAGATCTACTTATCAAAAGGGAACCCAATTAATCTTTTTCATAGCACCTTTCTTACAAAGATATGGATATGTTAGGTGGTCCCCTTTTGCCAAAAATTTGTATACAGACGGTGTGACAGTTTCATGGGAAATAGTATGTAGATATAGACTGGGAAAGGATGATGATTTAATGGTTATTACAGTTACCACCATTGAGAGAATAGATATGTGATTAGTGAAAAGAGGCACTCTTTTATTCTCTTCAAGCAAAAGTTTTATCCTTTATTTATAAACCTGTCACCAAATATCTTACACACCATAGAAAGTAACAAAGAAACACTATCTGTCAAATAATCTATTCAGATTAAGAAAAGAAGGTACAATAAATATATGTAGTATATATATGTCTGCCCGTTTAAAAGAATTTTATCATAGCTTAAGGACATACAGTGGAGAAATAACAATTTCTAGAAGAAACAGCAGGTGACATTATATATAATTCTTTCATTTGCTTTCATTTCACATTGCGTATCCCCTCATATATGGTGAATATCTTCTGCTGATTCTCATTGTACAAAAGGTTATCTAACCTTTTTCAGTCTTCTAAATAATAAACAATTTTCAGCAGCCGAGAAGCAGAAGTGAGAATTTCTTAGTGGGAGAATTTTTAATAGTTTCAAAATTTGTAGAACTGTAGGCCAGAATTCAAAATCTGACGTATAACAAAATGCAAGCTACAATTTTAAAAATGAAAAGAGAATTTATTTTCTAAAATAATGTCAGATGATCTCTTCCCTTCCTTTTAAATTAATTACAACAGAGCAGAGATTGACTGCCAATGCTTTCATAGGTGCCAGAGCTGCCTTTTAGACCTACCGTAAGGTAGGTCTAATAGTGTAATTAAGTCAATAGGTCTATCTTCAGAGGACTTGCTATTAACCAGCAGAGCATTATGTATGCAGATAATATCCTTTGAAATCAATAGCATGATAATATTAACACATAGCCCGAAAGCATACCAATTTCTTTTCATGGTACATACTAATAGAATAAATTCTTTTACTAAGAGAGGGATTTTTTTTCTGAATTTTTAAACTTTCTAGGGGGGAAGGAAAAAATGTGATGGCAGTGTTTATCTTTCATTTTTCTCCTAATAGTTCTTCATTCACCTGTACCATTTCAGTTAAGATGACAAAGATTTCAAAGATGAGAAATAGATGAGAAAGAGAAAAAAAATAGAATTAAATTAGTGTCCTACCATCCACAGAAGGGATGAGATGAGCTCAGTCATTCTCCCTTTCATCTGGCTGGTGAAGCAACCAATATGCACCGCTCAGCCAGTGCTCACTTATCTCTGGATGATGAACAGAATGTATGGCTGATGGTTTGGCTAGAGAGAGAAGACAATTTAAGGTACAACTGGTAAGGAGGCTATATGGCAGGAGGTATGTTAAGAAAGCTGTAAGTATGATGAAAAGGGTTAAAGGGAGATACAACAGGGAGGGCAGTGCAGGGGTCAGATCTGAACAAATCTGAAGAATTGAGAATAGACTCAATGGATAAAAGTCTTCATTCCTAGAATTCACCCTCATATTTCACTGATCTTCTCTATAGAAACAAAATGATTGCAGCCCCCACTCAAGCATACATAAATATAATAAATCTTTTCTTTTCCCTATAGCCACCACCTTCTGTGATGAACAGAATTATTACCTCTAGATAAAGGATAGAGATTTTTTGAAACATATCCTTGAGGTAATAAATGTTATCCTCTCTGAAAAGCAATCTTATCTCAAGATAACTAAATCTTTTTTACATTTATCAAATATCAGAAAAATAATCCTCACTTACTATTTAAATTCTTCTGTAGAAATTGAATTCTTTTCTCGCAAGAAAAGGTGGTTCCAACTGTTTCCAAGACTTTAAGCACTGTTCAGTTTTTGTTTTTTATTTTCTTTTGTTTTTATAAAAAGCACCAGCTTGCTTTTTTACAACTTAAAAAGGCTGGTAGAACAGTATAATCAGTAAATTTTATCTACAAATTGAGGGAACTGAATCATTTGTGTTCTTTTTATTTACACTCTAAAAGACCTCAAGGTATCCTTTCTACATTATTTTGGTTTTAGGGAGGATTAGGAGGACTTTTACATTATCTGAAATTATCAAATAGCAAATGTGGTAGAGGTTCATAGGTGCCAAAATTCATATAAATGTGATAAAACAGGTTCATTTATAGCTTTATCCTGTATCTGCATACCATAGTTTTTTTTAGATGTTTTCAGCGCATAGTCATATTTTGCTTTTATGAAGTAATGTCTGCATCCTTCGAGGAATAGTAATGATTTGATTTTTCTGTCATTTTCTGCCCATAGATACTGAAGTCTGAAATTTTACAAGTACTATAGTGGTCTCAATACTAGAAATTCAACACCACAATTTCTTCTGAAAAGAAACAAACAAAAAAAAAAAGAGTCCTTTTCTTATTCTAGTGTCAGTTGTTTTAGAGGAAGGAGTGATAAATCCTCCCTAATTCCACCATCATAAATCATAAAAACAATCTGCCATCGTTGTCAGAAGAGTCAGTAACAGATATGTTTTAGAATATGATGTCTTAGAAAATACATATAAAAAGGACGAGTGTTTCCATTTTTATGGGTTTTTTTTCAAACCATTTTGCTGGATGTAGTCAAACAGCTTTTTGTTTTGCTAAGATCAGAATTTGATACAGCTTTACATATAAAAATTCTACAAAACATAAACAATGGCCACACTGCTGTCTTTCTTGATTTTTCAGCTTCGGGAGTGTTGAAGTTAACCATTTTCAATCCTTTCAAAATAATACAGCAGTAAATGGAGGCACTAAATGGCTAAAAATCTCTTTTTGTTTCTCCTCTCTGCCTTTTATTTTGATTGGTCTTTAATTATATATAGGTATATAGCTAAAGAATAAGACTATAAAGTGATTTAGTTAATCAGGTTTTAAGTACAGAAAATAATATAATATGATTATATCATATTATATATGATATATAATCATATAAACATGATGTGGATTATGTCAACATAATGTGGATTATTCCCATCTGTTTGTCTGATTCCTCAAGTGTGCTAAAAGTGTGTATTTCTTTCAAGGTTTTTAGGACAATATCTTTTTCTTGCATATTTTCTTACAATGTTTTCCACACATTATCTCTAGAAACATATTGGCTTTATCTTTGATGTTTCACTTACCTCCTGTGACAATATCAGCAGTACACAAGTGCTTTTAATAACCTTTAGGAAGATGAATCATTTCTCTATTTGGCTCAGTGCTAGAATACAACAAAAGGATGTAGTCAGAATAAAAGTTTGATACTGTCTTATTTCATTCTTTTCATTCTGAGTTGGCAGGAGGATGCCAACTCATTTCAAGATGTCCTTTGGCAAGCTGAGAAACTACTTAGCGATAGATTTAATGCCTACGATTTGACGGAGTATACAAAATGGTACGGCTAACTTACATATTTCTAAGGTAGCATGCCTCTAAAGGTGCATTACTAGTATGGAACATTCAATTAATCAAAGCTTCCCATGTAGTCAGAAAAATGCAGTGAGCTTAATTCTCCATTATGTTATGAAAGTCATCTGTAACCCATGATGTGTGGAATTATATAGGTCAAAATGAGAGGAAGATCAGGCTCACAAGGACATAGATTTCTTTTGGTATAGCATTACTGTCTAAAACAAGAGAAAGGAAGAGGATCAGTAGAATACAGTTCACTGAGGATCTCCATGTCAGGCCTGCAATTGTACAGAAAAGGACAAAAGGGCCCAGGAACTCCGGTAATACCACAAAGCTCTGAGACCTTCGGATATGCAATGAGTTGAGCTCTCACTACAGCTCACGTCCATTTTTTTTGATCATGCTAAACAGGCAGTGCAAACAACTATTCAGGATTTCATAGAATCATTAAGGTAGGAAGGGACCTTTAGAGATCATCTAGTCCAAATCCCTTGCACATGCAGGGTCACCTACAGCATGTGGCACAGGATTGCATCCAAGCAGGTTTTGAAGATCTCCAGAGAAGGAAACTCCACAACCTCTCTTGGCAACCTGGTCCAGTGCTCTGTCACTCTCACTGTCATTAAATTTTTCCTTAAGTTCCTGTGAAACTTTTGGTTCTTCTGTTTGTGGCCGCTTCCTCTAGTTCTATCAATGGCCACCAGTGAAGTGATCAACCCCATCCTCCTCACTCCATCTCTTGAGGTATTTATAGACAGTGATCAGATGCCCCCCTCAGCTTTCTCTTCAGGTTGAAGAGGCCCAGCTCTCTCAGCTTTTCCACATAGGGCAGATGTTCTAGGTCCATAATCATCCTCGTAGCCCTGTGCTGGACTCTCTCCAGCAGCTCCATATCCCTCCTGTCCTGGAGAGCCCAGAACTAGACATATAATTTCAGATGTGGCCTCAGCAGGGCTGAATAGATAGGGATGATCACCTCTCTTGGTGGAGAGATCACCTCTCTTCTTAATGCAACTCAAGATCCCGTTGGCCTTCTTGGCCATGAGGGCACACTGCTTCCTCACAGTCAACTTGTCATCCAACATGATGCACTGGTCTTTCTCTGTAGGGAGAATTTGATTGTTTTAATTTGAATCTGTGATTTGAATCTTTAATTGCAAGGAAGCTTGGGTCTCTTTCCCTTCTCAGTGAAGTAAAAATTAAGATCAGTTTCCAAAAGAATGGAGGGACTGGAACAAATGATAGCTTAAACTGATACCGATAACTGACTGAGAGAACTAGCTAATAACTGCAGTCTATAGTTACCACTAATTTTTCACTGCTCCCCATTCTACAGTCTTAAGAGTTTATACGATAGCTGCTGAAAGAGTTTTTTTCTGCAAATGAATGCTTCTAACTTTCAATGCAGCTGAGTTCCACTTGTGTAGAAGGGAGATCACAAGCCTTATTTAATCTACCAGATTTTCCTGAGAATGTTAAGATGATTAAATACATGATTTGGAGGAAAGACATTTGGTAGCTTTTTAGATACTTTTTGCAAGTGCTCTAGAAATCTATTTTGTGAGGAATATGAACCTCAAAGAATTTTACTAAAATATTCTGCTAACTTTAGTGGGGCAAACTCATTCCACTAATAATAACAGTGCAGGAGACAAGTTCATGGCAGGTTATCAGAATATGCATATAAAATATAAAATTATTCTATTTTGCCTTTTCTTTACAGATACTATTAGTGCTTCTACTAAGCTTGGAAGTATTACAAAAATTTCTCATAATTCTTAGTTTTAAACAAATGAAGTATAAATATGTCTAATAAAACCAAGAATTAGCTGAAGTTGACAGAACTGTTCTTGTTAATGCTAATGAATACAACTGGCTTCATGTAATATTTCAATAATAACATGGGAATGAACAATGCAATCAAATAGTGTGGCTTCTTATAACATGTAGTACAAGATTATAAAAGGGTTTTATTATCACGAATTTTAAAAAACATCCTAATTTTACAAAGCATTCATATTAATACTTGGCATATACTTACCTATGTCCAAAGGTCATTTGTAGGTCTCAGTGATATTTCTGTTTGATTGGGGTTTTTTTGACTTACTGAGGGAAAACAATAATGTATTCTTGTTAAATCGCTCCTATGATTTGCAGAACACATCACAAATATTGTAGAATATGAAAAATGACAAACAAACAATAGAACAAAGGCAACAGGTTGTGGTATCTCCATGCCTCATTACAGTATTTTGCCAACTGTAATTTCAATATACTTGATTATGATTGTGCCTTATGGCAGGAGCTACTCAAGGAACTTTTTAACAGAACATTGGCTAGAAAATGCCATTTTGTCTAAACCAGATCTTTTTAAATGATTTTTAATAAAATATTTGTCTCAAAATATTTCTAAGGGAATAAATAGAAAATAATGTCATAGGGAAATCTAGCTTCACTGTTGTGGTTTGTTGAGTTTTTGTTAAACAAAAGATCAGAATCTTTCTTTTTACTAGACTTCTGTCTATTCCAAGTATTAACTCTTATTGGTCTTACTTTCTGACATAAGGTGTACTTTTAGATCTTGCAATTCAGTGTTAACACCATCTTTTTCACCTTTCTTTTATATAATTTTGATCTTTCTTTAAATGACAAATTATTTCTGCGGAATGAATTGAGTCTTATCAAAATGGCTGTTTAATCATTGTTGTTTAGTTCATTATTTTCTTATCACTATGGTGTCTTCTCAGGGAAACAAGAACGTGTCACCACGGCTATTTTTGAAGTACTGTGATATTACAGATGGGGTTCTGAAATAGTTATGTTGAAAACACAGGTTCTTCAGGTATATTTATCTTATAATAAACCTTCCAGTAATGTAGACTATATTCCCCTTTAGTGAAATAGCCATCTATTTCATTTGGTTTAATTTTGATGTAAACTTTGCTACAAGACAAATGGAATCCTCACATGTTTTTGAACATATACAGTTTTGAAATGAAACAAACTGTGCTCATATTATTCAAGTAATAAGACTCTGCTGTAAAATTTAGACCTGGAGAAAGGAAATGAAGTAGTTGGTAACCACAGAAATTAAGCCATGAACAAAATTCCTGGACATTCAGATTTGATGAGTTCTGTTCTGGAGGCCTTCTATTACCTCCAACATTATGAACAATCATGAAAAAATTCTAAGAGATATCTATGAAAAGGAACTAGTTACAGCAAGATAGTGTGTGACTAATATCTAATGGCTCAGTCTCAGTCTTTGAACAGTGCACAAACCGAGTGCACTTATTTCTGTATTCATGACTAATAATATGAAGACCAAATCCAAACAAAGGAGTATTAATACCAAATGCATAATAAGAAAAACATATAACCAAAAATAATTGAATGAATTATTTGCACTGAGATTTAAGTACTGAAAAAGTGATATAGAACATCAGCTGACTCTCAGAAGTCCTCAGTGAGCTTCACAGATAGGTGCTTCTTCCAGCAGGAAGTAGGTTCTGAGACAATTTGCTGGATGTGAGGTAGCTATGAGGTAGCCTGTTAATCTATATCTAAGTTTCGATGCACTGAATGATGGACTCCAATGAATTTCTAGTACATAATAGGAACACTGAAACTACACTAGAGCACAAGAACTGGGAAAAAATAGATTAGATTTGTCAAAATTTCTTCTCTGTTGTGTTTGCTAGCTCTCTGTAGACAATACTCTGAACATTCTCTTGCTTACAATAGAAGATAAACTGGCTATTGCAAATTTGTTTGCCCTTACAGTGATATAGATCTGGCAGCCTCATATATTGTGTCTCATACTCATTGTGTCTCATTTAGACTCCACCTCATGCTACCATGCAATGTCACATGCATTGTCAGCACTGTTTCTTAGAGTAACATCTTCCCTGGAACCTGAGGTATTGCCTATTACAAATTGACAGATACAGATTCTTCATATTTGCTCTTGCTTTTACAGATATTGAAGTTGTACAAAGTTGGTGTACAGTTTCTACCTCTGAAATATTTGGTTTACTATTGTACAAGGAGAGATTGAGTGAGTTGGGCCTGCTTTCTCTGGAGAAGAGAAGGTTGAGAGGGGATTGATTAATATGCATAAGTACTTGAAGGTGGAATGTAGAGAGGAAGGGCCAAGCTCTTCTCAGTAGTGGCCAGTGATAGGAGAGAGGGCAATTGGTATAACTTGAAACACAGGAAGTTCCATCTCCACTTCTTTACTGTGAGGATGACAGAGCCCTGGAACAGACTGCCCAGGGAATCACAGAATCACAGAATGTTCAAGGTTGGAAGGGACCTCTAGAGACCATCTACTCCAAACTTCCTGCTCCAACACCTAGAGCATGTGGCACAGGGTGAATGTTGTGGAGAAGTCTTCTTCTTTGTGGAAAGTCTTCTTCTTTGGACGTCTTCAAAACCCACCTGGATGCCATCCTGTGCCACGTGCTCTAGGTGTCCCTCCTGGAGCAGAGGGGTTGGACTAGGTAATCTCTAAAGGTCCCTTTCAACCTTAATGATTCTGTGATTCTGTGAAACCTAAGGTTCCTCTGTGACTGCAGGCATTAAAAGAACAGGGTGTAAAGTAAAAATATTGTGACAGACCAAATGCAATCAAAGGCCTCCCTTTTGACAGATTCTTACAGGCAAAAGCTAGTTTCCCATTTTGAAGGGTTTTAATATTATTTTTGACATCACGAAAAAATGATTATGTGCTATTTAACCTCCTAACCTACATAATCTTTGTACTGTATGCACAGAGCAGAGACCAGAGTTGTGTATTCTATATAACAGTGAATTTGGTATAAAATATCCAGAAAATGCAACAGGTACTTCAAAAGTTTCCAGAGAAGAGACACTAGAGTACTCTCATTTTATTTATTTCTTTTCACACTATTTCACCAGACTAAAGTCTCAGTTGATGTATTCAGTATTCCCCTACGCAGTCCATTGATCCTAAGTGAAGTGAGCCATTTGTTCAATCATAATGGTTAAATTAAGTCATTTGCTGGAAGGGAGAAAAAAATATATATATGTAAAAAGTGTTGGATCATTACTACAAAAGGCCCATTGATTTTTACATAAGTTTAAATTCTTAAATGTCTTTGAATTTGGGAAAATAGTATCTGGACTTCTGACTTCAGCAAGGCTTTCGACACTGTCTCCCATATTATCCTCATACGGAAGCTCCGAGACAGTGGCCTAGACGAGTACATGGTGCGGTGGATCGAGAACTGGCTGGATGGCAGAGCTCAGAGGGTGATCAAAAAGGGGGCCGAGTCCAGTTGGAGGCCTGTGGCCAGTGGTGTCCCCCAGGGGTCAGTGCTGGGCCCGGTGCTGTTTAATTTGT
>JAUBOD010000314.1:0-45231 GCA_032353885.1 Nothura maculosa
GAGGAGAGGAGAGGAGAGGAGAGGAGAGGAGAGGAGAGGAGAGGAGAGGAGAGGAGAGGAGAGGAGAGGAGCGGAGAAGAAGAATTCTTCAAAATAATTTAAAATTGAAAAGCAAGGAATGTCCAGGAAAACATGCACAACATTTTTTCATAAAGTGAAACCTGTATTTTGAAGATAATTTTCTTCAGATTTTCCTCTGATGGACTGAACTCTTATTCTTTAACATCTAAATTTTATTATTTGTGATAATGAGCACTGTTGAGCACATGGGAAGATTTAGATCAAGTGTAACAGCAAGCCAAACTTGAACCTTGACCTTCTTGTCCAGCCTCCTTCATGATGTGCTACCTAGTAGTTTCTATGAAACAGCGCATTTTTGCTTTCCTCACTCAGGAATGACTAAAGAAGAATGAATTTGGGGTATTTTTAGTTTAGCAAGCTACTTCACATATTTCTATTTATTGTAACTAGCTAGAATAAAATTATAGTAGCTGTTGTTCATTCCATCACCATATTTATATAACAAATATAATGAACTATAGTGGATCAAATAGTGATGGTTAATAAGACTAATAAGACTTATTTTATGTTGGAGCTAACAAATCCTTTATCAGTACTTCAACCATTCTGCTTACGTGGCCTCATTGTTAAGATTATTCCTTTCATCTATAAGAACTAATCCCTTTCATATACAATTTTAGCAAGAAGCTTATAAAATGTGTATTAAAGCAGTATTGACTTGTCCAACAATAAAAAAGTACAATTAGGCTTCCAACACAGACCATTACTAATTTGCATAAAAACCTCTGTAACTCAGGCCTTTTCCTGCAAAATATAACCAAGAGGTTATATTCTGTGCCATGTACTAGTAATTACTCTAAAATCTGTAGACTACTGCACCTATGCAATACTGTTCACTTTCTTTGTGCATATCTTTTAAAAGTGATTCATATGCTGAACGTATAAATAGCAAATAATATTAAAGATCATTATTCTGAATGATGAAGAACAATGCATTCCTTTGACAATATCCCATAATGCAATAACTCAGAACTTACTTACTGAGAATACCTATCCTCACAAAGTCACAGACAGGGTCACACTGTAGCCCCAGTTTTATCGTACCTTGCAGTTGCAACAGCTCTTTTTTGTAATGTCCTATTTAAGCAAAAAGCTTATAAGAACAATAGAATAGTAATAATGACCAGACTGTGCATAAAAAATGTATTAATGGTTAGACTCCCAACACTAAGCATTTCCATCTAAGAAGATTACTTACTATTCCTTTTGCAAAAGTTCTCATTTCCATAACCAAATAGGAGCTATTGTCTATTCTCTCTCCAAGTGCTATACCTCCTTGTAACACTACATGAATTTATTTTCTTGTGTATACTCTGGAATACATTAGGTTAGACTTGTAAAGAACATGCCAACTAGTAAATAATGATAAGACAAGTTTCATACAAGCCTTAGATTTTTTAAACTTCTCCAAAAGAAAATCAAAAGAATGGACAATTTGCCATTAACTGCAGAGAGGAGGTCTCCTTACAGAGAGGACAGAAATTCTTCATGACTAGAGCTGATTAGCCTTCTCTTCACTTGCTTAATAAAGAACAGTATTTCCTTACCAAAGTAACACAAGATGACATTGCCTCAGGTCATTGCAGGGCATGTCATATCATGTAACACAACATTACCTGATGTAACCTGATCCAACAGGCCATGTGCCTGTTGCCTATTCATAGAAAATACCACTTTTTCAGAAGAGAGGACATGTCACCACCAATAACAAAACATTAGCTCTATCTTTGAGTCCACAGGCTTCCTGTGTTCACAATTAACTTGGAGTCCAAGACCAACTTCAAGTCCAAGTAAGAAGGAAAGGGAGGAATTTCCTTTTTATTTATTCACTGCAACCTATTGCACTGAGGAGAAAACTTCTATATGCTTTTAAGAAAAACTACCATTAAACAGAAAATGTTTAGATTGTAGACAGTCTTGATATGCTCTGTGAAATTTCATTTTCCCTTCTATACTCCCATTCTTTCTCCTCCTCCTAAAGAAGAGAGAGACCTGAATTCATCAAGACATTAAAATTAATAATCACACGTTTTACAGACCATGGACATGTCGGTCTATCCATTTCAAGATCAGCACAAATCCCACAGTAGTCTTTATTTTGCTAACACATTTTGACAATCAAAAGATGGCATATTTTACAAGAAAAAAAAAGTTAATCTCGCTGTAAACTGTAAATATATTTATTCTGTTATTAAAGGAAACACTAAGCTATAGTGAAAACTCCAAATGGATCATTTATTGATCAAAAGACTTCATATCCCCAAAAAAAATCTTAAAAATATCTAATCTGAGCTGTCAGTGTAAAGTGATTTTATGAAAAAAAATGCTTATAGATAACAAGTCATGACTTGTTACAAGGATCCTCTTGAACTGTTTACTGTAATGCACATTAAGTGCTAAGGAAATACATTTTTAGAAATAATTTGCAAGAGGAAAATAAACTGAGACTACTCCAAATTAACAAGTGTGTAGCCTTATTAAATTTTAACAGTGTCTGTAAGTGTCTTTAAAGCTTCATTAGATGAAGCACCAAAGATAGTATATCCAAAATCTAAATGATATTGCAAGCCTCAAGTGAGTACTTGATATTTCTACAACAAATTTATTTTTACCGTGTCCCTCAAAAGTAATAAGTATATTCAGTAGAGATTAAATGACCTCTTGATAAACCTATAACTTAGTTTACCAACATGTCGATTGGTTTACCAACATGCCACATAACAATATAAAAAAATAACAACATAACTTTCTTGTTACAGTTTTATTCTTTTGAAACTCTATCCCCTTCTCTTATAGTCATTTTAGGGTAAAATGTCCTTCTTTCTTGCTTTTTATTGCATATTACCCTTTGGGAACTGTAAGGAAGATAATCATCAATTAAATAATAATTCTTATTACAATTGCTTATGCAATAACTGAAGGTTCAAGTCATATGTTGCTTACCATTTAAAACTGTACCTTCAAATACTGTTCTTATTAAATAATGTTCTATTTTAGCATTCTTTTTTTATGTATGCACTATATATATTTATATAATGACTTCTAATGAAGTCCATATAACTACAAACTAATATTTTACAGAAATGGAAACTCTAAGAAGCAGGGAACTGTGAGTGGATATCCAAAATCCATTATTTTCATCTGTGTCATTTTGCCTTGGCAAGAAGGGATGTAATAAAAAAGAGGAACAAAATTAGAGGGCTATTTTAGCTCTTTTATCACTCTTTTTCAGACTCACGATAAGCATAAAAATCAGTGCATCACAGATATGAAAACAATTGAAAAAGCTTGATCTGAATGAAAACTTCAATCACTTAATCTGAACACCTAATTGATCAAACTGAAATTTAGATCTGAACTTTGCATCCTGAGCATATTTACTTAAAAAATATTAAGTTAGTTTTAATCCTAAGCAATGAAAACCTGCTACCCTTATTTGCTGGTAACAATATACAAAGGCATAGGCAATACTATCACCTCAGAGGAAATGCTGCTTTACTATTTCCCCTCAATTTGACCCTTGCTAGCATACATGAATCAAGTCAAGCTCTTGAAGATTTTGCAGATCTGGATTAACATATTTGTAAGGCTCAGTTGGATTTTCATGAAGAAAGCAGATATGGAAAGAAAAAACTCTTTGTTGTTTATGGAAAGTCTGATAAACATGTGGTCAACACCTGGATTTTAAAGGGATTCTATTCCTTGCTCAATAAAAATACAATAGCCACCTTCTGAGGCATTCAAACAATAAAACAAGATGATAGCAACAAAAAAGAGCTGCCACATGTCGTTTTCTTCACCTCTTTCATTTTGTTTAATAACAATGAATCAACTTTTAAAAACAAAAGAATAAAGTAGCAGGTTAAAAAAAATTACAAAATGTGCATTAAAACATGGGAACACGTGTACCATGAGGCATACGTTTTCCTACTAAACATTTTATACTGTGAAAATGTCATATTGGTGAAAGTATTTCTGCATGACTGTGTTTAGCATCTTGGAAATGCTTGATAAAACTGTCATATGTGAATGTAACAAAATTTATGCTCACTAGAGCTTCTGTACTTTCCACCAACCTCTGCAGGGTTAATGAGTGCAAATTCAATCCTTTAAGCATAAAATACTGCTGTTTAGTACAAGCAAGTATATGCACAAGAGGTTGTGCTAAATTAGAATTGAATTCTTGCTTATTCTTCTGCCAGGATACATTAGAAGACAGGGAAAAGGCATTTCCATACTAGTACAGCTCTTGTAATCAGGAGATCCATTGGCATAGCAGCTCTATTGCAGTCACTGGACTATCATCCCTCTTTAACTTGGTGAGCAAATTGGAATTGCTCTTCTTTCAGCCTGAGGTACTCAATAAGTGTAACTCTGGCAGTGGAAGTGCCTGGGGACAGGTGAGAAAGGGCAGACTTGCGGACCAAAGCAGTAAAATATATGTAAGGAAAGAGAAATGGTGGTATTTGCATCTCCATATGATAAGTGTAAAATAGCTCTAAAAGCTATGATTTTTTAAAAAATAATAGAAATTCTAAAAGAAGTAATTGTTGAGTTCTTTCTCTTACATTCTCAGTCAACTTTACAGGCAAAAAAAATGCTTTTTTAGGAATAGCATTCTTCATATTCCTTTAAATGCAGTATTTGGAGTCATAAGGAAAAATATCATAAGCATTGACGATTCCCACAATGAAATACAGTTAAAAGAAAAGATAATAATAAATGAACCAGGAGAAGCCATACCTTGTCAAAATTAAAAATTTCTTGCAAGTATTTTCTGCCTTTTGTGTTCAATGATAGTTTATCCTGACCAATCATTTCTTCTCAGTTTTATGAGGAACATGTTTCCCTGATTAAATTAGAAACCACAGAGGCACATAATTCAGATTGAAATTAGGATCTACTTTTAAAAGATCTTAACCAGTCAAATGCAGAATATTTGCATATATGTACATAGAGGCAATGCCCAGTGATCAAATTTGACCATGATTAACAACTTACATCTTGCTGAAATATGAGAGATTATTTTTTCATATTCAGTGTTTCTGCTCATTGTATCTGCAAGAAGATATAGAAAATTTTTCACCATTTTCCAGAGACATTACTTAGATAATATTGGGTAATGATTTCAATGGTTGGTCTCAGTTTTTATGTTCACTTTAAGCGAAGTAAACTGCATGTTTTGTTCCTACGCTTACGTAAATCAGTCACTAAACCATAATAATTAATTGTAAAATAAGATGTTCACAACTTGAAAAACATGGTCAAAGTGAACTACAATTAAGTGATGGAGATTATGGGAGAAAATATGATACACGAGTTGTCTAAAGGCTGATCATCCTAAGCTTTAGAGAGAGGAAGGGACGAAGGGAAAGAATGAGAGGAACAGGATGTAGTTCAAATGCAGGACTCAATTCTACTCTGAAAATATGGGTTGATTATCAAGCTCAGAGACTTGTTAGTCCAAGAGTCGAGGCACCTTTTGGAGAGAAAAGTACATCAAATATGCTGGAGAATGCTGCTCAGACAGGTTATGAGGGTGTGTGTGGTCCTCTTTTCATCTGAGAAAATTAATCTCTCTGTGTTAACAGAAAATCACTAAAGTATGTGAATTTAACACAGAACAATAAAATTACTCCAGAGTTTTCTTCTAAACTTACTGACCAAACCTCTCTTAATGTGATAAATGTTTATGGATTCTTCTAATTACAAGTGTGGTTTAAAGCTAAGACACTTAGAGAATACGTCTCTCTTTCATAAAATTTCCAAGCTTTTCCTATAATAATCAATTACCATAATGAGTTTTTTTAAAGCTGCCATTTGTCACTTTCTTAAACTATATAAACTACCCTGTATAAAGATAAATAGCTAGAGCCTGCCTAGCCTGAGGCCCTCTACCAAAGACGTCCATTAAATCAAAATCAACTGGGAAACCTGTTGGATTGTATTTCAAAGTCAGTCCTACTTAAGCTAAAAAAAAATCTGTAGAAAACTCATATAACTTTAAGGCAAGAAACCTTGATTTCTTAGCAGAACCTTAAGGATCAAGAAAAAAAATGTTGCCCTTGATCCTTGATACTCAAAGACAATGCAAAGTCAACAGGCTTGGAATTAGAATGTACAACTATGTAAATCTGCTATGTGTGTACAACAGGATGGCCCCATGATATGAACTGAAGCAATACAGAGATACATAATTGTCTGTCATTTCCGTGAACATGAGAACTTGCTCAGGTTTCAGCAAGAAAAAATGAGAATCAAAACTGCTGGGAAAACCAAAGGCTAGCCATTTTTGTTTGGGTTACAACTTTGACGTTTACCAAAATATTTGAAGATGGTCATAGTTTTAGTAGCATTGAGGCAACAGCATATTTCTTGACTAGGTTGATAGTACTGCAGAAGATTTCTCTAATTTTTGAGATATGCACTGCTGAAGCTAGGAAAAGCAGCCCTACTCCAATTATTTCACCTTCCATCAACCTAGCATCTTCCTTTTACTTCTAAAATCATTGTACCTAGTCACTTAACTATAATTACCTAATATGTTTGCTTAGAAGGAGTGCTCCAAATAAACCACAGGCATCCTGGTTTTTAACATGCTCTGAATTTTTAAAAGTTTATTAGATCTCTAGTTGGACATATTTTGTTCCAACTTCTGAATTTTTTGAGCAAGAATTTTGTATGAGCAAGAACCGAAACTTTGAGTGTCAAAGCAAAACACTAAGTTGGAGTAAAAACTCTTTGCAAAACACAAATGTTGTATTGTTGCTGGTAATCCTGGCAGAAATTGAGGATTAGATTAATGAAAGGACTACACCAGGTTGGTTTCATCAGGAGTCCTGTCAGAGAAGTTCCTTTTCTGCAAAGGAAAAGAAAATTCCTTTCTTTTTTCTAGCTTGAAAAAGAAAATAAAAGGCAATATATTCAAACAACAAGATATCTCTGACACCCTAGGACTATCATTTCATTAGGCATTTCACACCTAAACCAATGCCATTCCAATAAATATGAGAAGGTAATTACAGATGAACAAACAGATATTTTGGCTTATGTATACTTATTGGGAATGTATTGTAAATGAGAACCTCCAGGAACAGGCGGCTGACAGTTACTTTCCAAACTCTGTATTCTCTAAGTGTATTTAATAAATACAATAAATACATAATGACATAAGTCATTATTTAGCTAGCAAGTATTTCTGTGAGAACAGAAATGAGCATACTTTCAGGAGAATATCTGTTTCTTGTAAGCATTATATATTATATCGCTGCCACTCTCATTCTCTAAATAAAATTAGAAGTGTGTGAATATGCTATTAGCTCAGCAAGTGCCTGCTGTTTACTCAGGTCCCATGATTCTTGCCCCTCAGGCCACTCAAAAGTACTTCAGATCCATCAACACTCCATCCATCCAAAAGCCTGCAGGAACACTGCCTACCCTCTAATACAAGCTGCATGTAATTCAATATATTTGAATTTTTAGAGCCATGCTCTTGAATCAGGTAATAGATATGAAAAACACTGATAGTACCATAGGAATTGTGTGCATATTGTTGATTTCATTTCACCCACTTTTGATTTTTTTTTTGAAGAAGGATATATTTTTAGAAAATAGCAGCAGAGGAGTTATGCTGATCCATTCTGTGTCATGACTATGACACAACCCAGACGTTCCTGACACAGATTTGACACTCCAGTTTCTATGATTATAGATCCAAAGATTTGTAAACTTTACTTGGATATCTTATGTCCAAGCCATTATTTTTCACGTAGTTCACAGATTCTAGTATTAGCTATATGTCTTTTAGACCATTGTTACATGTTTTTTCATTATCATATATATAGACATAATCCTACCTATATAGAGTGCTGCTCTTGAACAAAAAAAACTTTGTAAATTTACTTTTTCAAGACAATTTTTTTCTGCTGTCATTGATACCTTAAACAATAGCTCTATCTGGATTTTTTTTTGGTTGTATAGAGCTCTTGCAAAAAAAAAAGAAAAAAAAAAAAAAGAGTGAAAATGTCTAAGTGTAATCTCCTAGGGGATTCACAAACAATATGTCTCTCTTACCATCTTTGGGCCTTGATTCAGTAAGGCTGTGTTTTCACTATTAGATTATACTTTCTTGGGCACTGAAACATGATCAACTATACTGTTAAATTTTGAGGTTGGCTTCAGAACAATTTTGGCCCAGGCCATCCAGAACTGGTGAAAATATTCACCAGGCACAGTTAGTTAGTCAACTAGTTAGTTAGTTAGTGAGTTGAATGCAGTTAAGAGAGTTTGAGGTATGGACATGTGACATTCAGTGGAAGCTCAGTGTGAAAATATGTTCTCGACATCTTTAATTTACAGGGACAGATATAGCCTTAGAGTTTCAACAATATGATAATACAATAGGCTGTTACGATAATGGTAGCAATGAGAGTACAGTGCTGCTGCCATACTAATTTCAATCACCTAGTCCTAGAGCAATACAAGGATAGCTGAAAACAATTATAAATATATTTTTAAGAAATTATTTTAAAATATAAATAGGGATTCTTAATTAAATAGTGATTATACTTTGACAGATGCTTGACATGTCTCCTACTGTAATATCTTAAAATAATACAAATACAATTTTTATCCATATTTTTGAAGTATTAAATGAAGTAAATTTGAATCATTGCATATCCCTAGGAAAGCAATTGCATCCAGAGTTTGTTGAAATTAAAACCAGCTGTTGGCAGTAGTAGAATGGTTCACAATAGTACAGAGAATATTTTCTTCATTTCAGTCAAATAGGTGCATTTGCTAGCTCACTGAAGGTGAGAAACTGACTGGGAGTTAAAAAAATATAAAGATTTGTTTTCTTTCTCTATTGTAAAAAACAGGTGTAGAAGGATGAGATCCACTAATTCTAAAATCTTGGTTATTATGAGAGAAAAAAAGCAGCAGTTCAGTCCCTCTCTCTAAATAAGTCTATAACCCTTGGCTCTAGGGTTCATCTCTCTGTGATCCAAGGCTTAGTTTGATACAGCACAACTCGGTGACCTTGGCTCTGTTTTACCAAGAAAATTGTTGTTAAGGTGCGAGAAAATCCATGAGCTAAAACCTTAAAAGATAAAAAAAAAAAAGGAAAGCACAGGCAGAAGTGAAACTTCTATATAAATGGTAACAGCAGCTCAAGGAGCCAAAAAAAGAATACTGACACAGTATATAAAGCCCTAAGACAAAAAGTAGGAAATGGGAAATCAGCAGCTTGGTCATGCTAAGGACCAGCTGATGACCAAGAAAAGTGGAAGTTGCTGCCTCTTTACTCAATGGACCTCCAGAAATTCAGGGCATAAAAAATCAGTCAGGCATCTCAAGGAAAGGTGAAAAGAGAGTACATTAAACCTCAGTCCAATAACATGTTGGGTCTATCTAACTACTGCATAAACTAGCCCCCAAGTAACTGCTGTGTATTCCAGAACTGTTTATACTCTGTTTGCAGTTTTCCTTCCCACATGAAAAAATGTCTGAACAAAACTAACCTAAGGAATGAGATCTACAAGCTTTTTAAAGTACTAATCTAAAATGCAAATTTGATAGATAAATTTATAAATCCATTTTTAGCAGAAATTTAATGCTGTTTTTCTCAATTTAGAAATAAAAATACTTAAAAGAATTTAATAGAATATGCTTTTCCAAAGAATATGAATTTAAGATTCATCCAGTTGAGCCAAAATGAAAAATATAACAAATAACCATTCTCTAAGACAATGAGTATATAAATAAGAAATTATTCTAAAAACAAATTTGTGGTAAATTAGCCTACATATGTGTGCAAAGATTTTATATATTTAATTAGCTGGCAAAGAAAAACACCATGTAAAAACTTGCTTTCATCAATGTGTTTTATGGTTGCCAAACATTAAGAATCCACTTGTCTACAAGAAAAACAAATAAATGTAGATGCAGAAAAATAAGCAAAAAATGCATGAATATCATATGGAGAGGGCTGAGAGTTCTAAGTTCGAAGTGCCAAGTGGAGAAAATTTTTCTTTCCTAGCTAGAAGTCTCGCTTCCATGTGAGGACACTTTTGTCATCTACGTGCTAGATACTGATGTAATCCTGAGAATTCAAATATTGTTTTTGAATTTAGTGTTAAAATTTGCTGAAAACCAAAAGAATTTAGGCTCTTATAGGATATTTTTTCCTATTTTGAAAATTAAACACAAATTTCTAAAACATAGAGATCCATAATCATTAAAGTGCTTCAAATTTAAGCTAAAACTCTGAATCTGATCCTGAAAAATGTGTCTTTACTGCTGTACATACTCAAAACCAGGTAAAAACTGCTGCAGTCTTAAGGGTTTTTTTGTCATTAAGTATTTTTTCTTCACATCTACACAAAAAAAGAATGCAGAGAACCAAAATGAGATTTCAGACTTGCTATGCATATACAGCTTTGAGCAGACAATTTCTGTATTATTATACCTGATTAATTGAAGGATTTATGGTCAGTTACTCTCTCCACCATTTTCCTATAGGCCTTTCTAAACCAATTAATCCTATTGAATTAATCCTATTGAGGATGCATGTTTCAGAAAGTTTCAGTGAAGTTAAATAGATTACAGATGATAGATTTGGAGGCCTTTATATAATAATAGGCAAGAAATTTACACACAGAAAGAAGAAGAGAAAAAGATCTCACTTTTGCCATGGTAAATTATTGTTGGCACATACAATGCTAGGACCATGTATCTACACTGGTTAGCCATAGATGCCTCTGTGTGGTTTGAAATTAGGAATATGGATTTTTGTGTTAAGAGCAGAAGATGTAAACCAGCTTTGCTTTCAGTTTGTTGCTGTTTGTTCAGTTAAATATCTCACCTTGTCTGGATTATGTTTCCTTATGAATAGCAATAGAGAAGCAAATAGGAGAAGATGTGAAAGTGATAAGCTTGTGTATAACACTGAATAGAAATCAAACCAGGAGAAAGAGAATTTGTGAGCCATTTGCCTACCTATGTAGTTGAAATTCTCTCAGGAAATAAGATCACATTTGAATAAGAGAAGGGACTAAGATAAAATAAGAATTCATCAAGATGAAAGCCTTGAAGTACTATTGTTATCACACAAGCTGGGAAGCTACCAAAAAAAGGAAAAAAAAAAAAAGAATTTTCTAGATTGCAAGAGAAAAATGAGCAAATGTAGCATGTGGAAGAACTGTAATGAAGAAAAATAAAAATACAGCCCCTTCAAACTTTTACAGATGTTTCTATCCTATGGCATGTAAGGAAAGTGACTGCTGATCTATACTCATGCATTGAAGTCTGAAGTAGTACTTTTAATAACCTAAAAGTTAAAAAATATTGGCAATTGAAAAAACATATTTAACAAAACGCAAGACATATTATTGATTACATCAAGATGAGCATTCCCTTAGAAAATATACCTCTCAGATAAGTTTCTGTCACTGTATCAAAATGATAGAGAACAGGCAGTTGTATTTCACATAGATCTTCCACTGACTGTGTTACTGTAGACAGGCAATGTAGGTTACATATAGGTCCAGAAGTGTGATTTTGAGCCTTAGCATAAATTTATTTCAAAGAAATCAGCTCTGCATGACTATGTTGACATCACAAAAAGGAATTAGAAACAACTGGATACAATAGTGACACTGTCATTGTTTTGTATTCTGTTGACTCCACTTACTGTATGACTTAAGCTTTCTACCAGATTGATAAATTGCTTCATCTTGGCAATGTCCTTGAGCAGAATTTTTAGGGGGCATGTGGTTAACTAAAAGCATAAAGATAAATGCTAAGATTAATATTTTAATGCCTTCAGAAATAATACTGAATTTACCATATTCAATTCAATATAAATGATCATATCTCCCTTCATGATGTGAAAAAAAAAAGATACAAAGATGCTAGTGAGCTAATTCTACAATAGATGTAAAGTCCTACCTAGAAAATGACATAAAACTCTGGACTAAGTTTGGGTTAATGATAAGATTCAAAATGTATTTAGGAAGAAAAGAGCTTGAAGTGTTCTACAGAATAAAGCACATTCTTTGTCAATGACTTATACAGAACACTGGGCTTACAGAAAAAGCACTGGTCCAGATAAATAGCTTCTTTATTTATGTCAAGAATTTTTAAAATGCTACATTTAATTTTAATATCATGATGAGAAGTATTTCTCCTGCTTGATAGGCCTCATTACACTACACTGAATATAGTGTTTGCCTTATTTAACAATTTTTATCAATCATTTAACAATGGATTATGCACTCAACGTTGATAGAGATACAAATAACAAAGGCACAAGGGTACAATCGTCTAGAAAAAACAATTTCTGTCTTAGTACATGATAATATTATTACAGTGAAATAAGGAAAGATCTGTTGGTTTAAAATTAAATATAATTAATAAATAATATTTTTAAAATCGAATTAAATATTTCATTACATATAAATAATTACAAATATGTACATAATAAATATAAAAATAAATAGGTGAATCATAGTTTATGAAAGCCTGAATATATCTTAATTCAGAAGAATAAACTTATATTTGTTGAATAAAGATGCATCTTTTTAGTGCAGGGAATGCTATGCGTTTGGAGAGCTTAAATGAATTTAGAAAATCCCTAATAAAGGGAACATTTAAGTGTTAATTGTAGACATATTTTTAAGTTCTGTTGACTTTAGCACTAGGTAAGGATGCTTTCCTGGGTCTGTAATTGAATAATCTTTTGATTTTTGGTGGCAAGACAAAGCATAACAAGCATATAGTACGATGGCTCAACTTCATTGCCTTTGAAAGATCAGCTCCATAAAGAAATTGCACAAAAAACACTTAATGAAGTACAGTGACATATTCTATATCTTCCACCAAAACTTTAAATCTAGAGTTTCAATGTGGCTAACCTAATATCCCAGCTAACTATAATGTTTCTAAAATTCTTTAGTTTCTCAAGCATTTACATAAAGACATATTAATTACTGTTCCTATATATCAGCACCAATATTTGCAAATGTTGATAACTAATTCTATTAAGTATCAGTACGTAGGCTGAACAGGTTAAAATATCTGCCTCTGCTTAAACGAGAAATTAAAAAAGCATGAAGATTTCATGCAATACTATTCCGCTGTTACTGCAAGCTGCTGCTGCCAACAAAGCATAACAAGAGTGCTTCAGCTGCGATGGCTATCAGTCTCCTAAACTGATTATAAAGCTGTTTTCTTGGAGTTTCTTTAGTCTTGCAAAGTCAAATACGGGTGAAGATCCAGTCAGTTCTTTAAACTGAGATGAGCTAACTATTCTGGATTATATTTATCTCCACAACAACAAAAAGCCCTCAATGAATTATCTGTGAAGCACTTGTGATTTCGTATGAATAATAAAAAATAATATAAATATTCAGCAGCAATCTACCCTGGCAAATGGAATATTTTTGTTTTCCATTAGCCCTTTTAAACTAATTAATGAATTAATGAGTGAAAAGAAGCAATATCAGACCTCAGTAGACTGAAGTGAGGTCACTCCAGTGCCATTTCCAATTAATGTTAGCATTTCATATGCATTACATACTACTGAATGCTGAATCTTTGTGAATTGGGAGTATTTAGTGATTGGAACAAGGGACCAGGAATCCAGCTCTACTCTTTGTTCTTCCACTGGCTCACCTTTTCTCCTTGAGCCAGCCACCAAAGATGTCGGCTGCTAGGACTATATCCTCCTACTTGGAGCAGTGATATGAGACACCAATAACTTTAAAACAATGGGCTATAGCCCCCTGAAAGGAACAATAAAAGTGCAAATTATGGGTTTTTTTGTTTGTTTGTTTGTTTTTTAAATCTGCCTGTAAATAGACCATCATGCTTGGAAGCCAATAAGTAGCTTTTTTTTAATGAGGCTATTGGCACCCAACACTAGCAATATGTCGTAAAAGAAGGACTAGAAAATAAAATGATTAGTGCAGCTAGGTAATAAAAGAGAAGCTTCTTTGTGGTGATTTTTCTAAATGTTGCATGGGGTTTTAACTATGTGACTCTTATTGACTTAAATGGGAGCCATGCAGCTAAAACCCCATACAACACTTTGAAAATGTATCACTAAGTGTTTTGTCAATAATCGTATGTAAGTAATAAAATGGAATTCATTCTTTTCTGCTCAAGACATATAAACATTATGTTTATATCAGCACAATTACTGACTTTCTGTAGCTTGATAGCTAGTCCTTAGTCATACTATAATTGGCATCCTGATCGTATAATGTCATTTTAATGTGTTCTGAAGAACACACATTATATTATTAGATTCTTGCTGTGATAGAAGTGCAGAATAACTATATCATAAAAAAATTCAATAATGCTTACTTCAAAAATCATTCCCTATTCATAATGCATTATAAATCAGGGTCTAAGTAACAATTTTCTAGAAACATTTTCAAATTATAAAAACATGGCAAATTCCAAAAGAAATGCATCCACTGTATACAGCCTATATGCTGAAAAAAAGCATATGGAATGACAATGAAAAGATTGTCTCAGCCATCAGAATGGAGAAATATTATGCTGTCAGAGATTCATAGGTTATGCTTATGCTGAGTTTCCATGAAAAAAAAGAAAAAAAAAAGTATTCTGAGTGGATAATAATAGCCTTTGGCTAATTATTTTGAAAAGTTCTGGTTTTGTAGTATGTCTCCTTAACCACAGTCATTACTTATATGTCTTTTTACTGGCTCTGGCCCTTATCCTTAGGTGATTTTGAGATGATAGACAAGCCAATCTGGGACTTGTAAAATGGATTGTTCTTGTCATGCTTATCGAGTTACAATTACAATTCAATAATCAGTTTGATATTTCTCATTGATTGCAAAGCAAATCCTGAGCTGTCGCTAATTCTCAAGCTATTAAAGAGGTTTTTTTTTAAAGTAGAAAGAAAACCATTCTAGTACTGGTGATTCATGACATGTAAAGAAGGACACTTGATTACTGAGGATAACTGAGGTTTAAAAGGAGCAGAGAAGACAGAGCTATAATAATATATTTTCAATTGACATGAGGAGGAAAAACCTATGATCAGCTCACAGAAGTTTTCATAGCAGCTATCCTCAACATAGTCATGAGGCACAGCATAGAACACCTCACAATGCAATATCAGGTATGGAGTTTTATTTTATTAAGATATTAAATACAAAAGGACATATTTTTTATTTAGTTTATTGTACCACTCAGAATATATGATCCCTGCAATCATCATTTTTAGTAATGCAAAGTCGAAAAAGGAATTAGAATATACTCACAAACCCTTGCCAATATATGCTAGCCTTGACCTACTATTACAATCTCCTTCTGCTGAGCAGAAGCTGCCAATTGTGCTAAGTTACATGGTGATTTTATGAGCTGGACAAATACCTTCCAAAAAATACAATGAGATCATCACAAGAAGCTTATTGTGCTGGAAAGGTTTGGCATTTTATACCACATCTCTTAATACTCAGAATATAATAGGTCAGCATTGAAGAATAAAATGAAAAAAGCAAAATCAACAAAAGGGTAGTGGTCCTGGCGATATTTTTCAGTACATTAGACCACTATCATATATAGATCTATTCTTACAGAGTCTGGAAATGAAAGATGTTTGCCTGAATATAAAATAAGAGTGATCCATTGTTTTTACTTTCCAATAAAAAAAAAATGTTTTTCAAATCCTCAACAGCTCCAGTGGCTACATAAGCAATATTATGTTAACAGTGCTATTCATAAATATTTGCTGTGGTTTCTATGGCTTGATTATATTCTAATTCTGAAGTCATTGACATATCCCCTGTGCTAAACTTTTTTGAAAAAAAAGAAAATTCTGTATTTTTTAAAGTTTAACGGCCAAACAAATACCAAAAAAAAGCATTAGTAGACTGGAATGGAAGAACATGAAAAGTTTGAAATTTTGATGCTTATTATATCTGATATACCAGATGTATCTGATCATCTGATATGATGGATCAGATTTGGGAGACTGAAATAAAAAGGCTTTATCAAGCGCCTACTTTATCTCCTTGGGCTTCCCAAGTTTCCCAAGTGTGTCCTGAACAATTAATCCTAAGGCCCACTCTCTGATGCTTCCTTAGGAGCAGGAATTATTGATCCACAACTTTTATCCGTGATTGTTGGTAGATGAACATGGTAAATATGCCCCCTGGAAATACAGGATTGCCACATGTAGTTGTATTTCTTTTGAGGAATAAATGAAGAACCAGTGACCCATCTCTCACAACTGTGACTTTTTTCCACCAAAAAATAGGTTCAGGTTATCTTAAAGACAATTGAAAAACTGTCTTTTCAAAATTTTTCTTTCATTTCAGCCATTAAGCATTATCAATGCTCTGTACCAAATGTTTTTTATTGCAAATAATTTGTTGCATTCTAATATATATATTTTTAAACTCTATTTTTATGGGTAAGATGATCAATGCTGAGGATAGACCAATACTATATGGCTCCTGATACTTTGACAAAGTCTGGAAGTAGTTTTCCAGTAAGAGTAAATGGGATAACAATTCTATTTTTTGCTTTTTTTTGTATATATATATTTTCAAACTAAGTAGATTTTATTAAACTACTGATTAAATAATAATTAACTACTGATTAAATAAAGATATTGCAATGTGTATTTCATAAACAGTTAATGTGACTGTATAAGTGAATAACGTTTTAACATTATTAGTTTTTTTTCCACAAAATGACCACATAACTGAACGTGAAACCATATATTTCTGAATTGTATTATGTAAAGAGTTGATAAAATAGAAGATGAACTTGCTAAGAGTTAGTCTCATCAGCTGTGAATTTATTTGCTCACTTCCTAGGTTGCCTGTACTGCTGCCGGTACAGCAACTGCTGCTGTAGAGGTGACACCAGTGTTGACTTGAAATCTGTTCAAGGGGATGTGTCCACAGTCCCATGACACTCAGTTTAACCAGTTGAGCAGTTTGCTTCTCCAGCACTTTCTATAGCCCCGGCTCAAATCCATGCTGCTGAAAATGCCCTGCCATCCGTGCTTTCAGTAGCTAGCATAAGAGCTTCTGTAGCTAATTCTCAATAAGGTGCCATCTTTGAGTGAGGGTTTTCCACTTTTATAGAAACATGGTTTAAATAGAAGGATTCTGAACATGTTTATTTCAGACACTACAGCTAAGTGCAGAAAAGAACAAGTGCAATGAAAATCATAAAAATCATAAATCACCTAACTTGAATAGGCTTCAGAGATTTGCTACAAACCGGGCTAGTGCTTAATCATTTCAGACAACACATTTAGCACAAGTCAATGCACACACCCAGTATCAAATTCACTACAAGTGTAAGCAAGCATGACTTTAATTGAGTTGTGCCTGCTTGTATTAGATTTGTCCAAACTCAGAATGGCCTTCAGCAGGTATAGTTTATGGTGTACTATGTGATCTGTCTTTTGTAATAACATAAAAATAAAAACAAGGCATCAAAAGATTGTGCTATGTAAGAAATGGCCATAATCTGTAGTTAGAGGTTAGATGTATAAGAGGTGTTATACAGGCTCACTAAGCAGCTTCTGCTGTCTTTCTTTGTAACACAAAAGTGCTCTGACAAACTAGCTCTGATAAAGGCATTTTCTACTCCTTCATTGCACAGAATGACACAGAATGGCTAAGGCTGGAAAGCCCCTACAGGTCATCTACTCCAACCACCCTGCTCTACCAGGGACACCTAGACACGTGACACAGGGAGGCATCCAGGCAAGTTTGGAAGATCTCCTGTGAAGGAGACTCCACAACCTCTCTGGGCAGCTCTGTGTGGGGCTCTGTCACCCTCACAGTGACAAGTTTTTGCTCATATGCAGATGGAACTGCCTGTGTTTAAACTTGTACCCATTACCCCTTATCCTATCACCAGCCTACCTTCTCTACTCCAGCCCTCTCTTGCAGGCTATTTGATCCCTGTTATTAGTGGGTGCATGAGCTCCATGTTTCAATTTACTGTTCAATATCTGCACAAAACCATCTTCAGGAACAGCCGAAGGCACATAGGCATCTGACTGTGAAAAGCAGCTCTTGGAGCATGAATATGCTTTCCATTCTGCATGCCTAGAGTGGAAGAGGCATCTCCAGCAGTGGGCTGGGATAGACAGCTCTGGGATGCAGAGCTCTAACCTCTGCATTGCTGCTTTGATCACTCTATAGGCAAAAAAGACCCTTGCTTCTTAGGAAACAGAGGCAACGGAACCTCTGTATCTTAAAATTGTGCTTTTGCTAGAGCCTTTGATTTCAACTGAAGGAAAAATATATGAAAACAAAATAGACCTGCCTTCATTCAACTATTGACTAGATGAAGCACCAGTTTTTATACCATCTACTAACTGAGGTGGAGCAAAGAGAAAGAGCTTTCTTGCACCCTCTCTAAGTAAGTTCACTGTGTGCTTGAGCCACTTATAGCCTGACAAAATCAGCACTTATTTCTAATACAGAAAATGCAGTGTGAAATTACATCAAACAAATTGCATAATTATGGTTCACGGAAACAAGTGCATGAGTGGATGAGTTATAGTTCAAGAGAACCATGAACAACTTGGATTTCATTGTTGAGTCGTCCATTTAAATCAAATCCACAGAGCAGCCCCACGCTAACCATCATTCTGTTAAACTGCTAAGCCACTAATTATGACGAAGTTGGTTTTTTGATCAAAAGTAATCTGAAACAGAGACTAATACAATCCTGCTATAGGAAGGTCACCAGGGCCATAGTGGATGGCAGCCTGTGCTGTACAGACCAGTTTGTTGTCCTGTGGCTTGATTTTGTTCCTGGAGACAGAAAAGTGCTGAAATACTATGAGGGCTTTGACTGGCTGGTAGTGCCCATCTTTCTTCCATCCATTAACACTCCCTAATCTGAGAAATGCACCAGCCCTATAGGTTCCCACACTATACACATGCTAGTGCTTGTTAGAAAGGTTTTCCTGTATTTTATGCAGTTGTTGAATATTCATCAGTAGTCTGGTTTAAGAAATGATAAATAGCATAGGAAATAATTTTATAACTACATCAAAAACTTATTTGTAGTGTTCAGCAATGTCCCCCTACAGCCTAGTTTATAAACAAATTATCTGAATTATTAATTTATCACATAGGGAATGCAAAAAAAAAGAAAAAAATCCCAGTGGGTTATTACAGCCCTTCACAGGAAATGCATATCTCCTGGCACTAATGACATCATCAATAACAAGAAGTTTATTTCCAAAGAACTCAAAACAAATTTAATTAACTGTAGATGATATTTTCAAATTAAATATGAGTTAAGGGGGGGTTCAGAATTGGGATTCATATAACAGTACTAAAGTAAAATCATCTTCAAGAAGATTAAAACCAACAACAATAACTACAAAAACTCTTTTAAACACACAAATAAAAATAAAATCTAATGGAATTATTTCTGCCATCACTAACAATATGGAAATGATTTGCTTCTGCCTGAAATTCCTATTTGTTCAAAAAATCAGCAAGAATGCTAGTGGATATGCAATGTAGTCTAGCTTGGTGCAGCTGGAGCTGTGATGAAAAAGGAAATCTTCCAAATGAAATCCCCACTCTCTCCTATTTTGGCAATTTTTTCTCTTGGTATATGACAACAGCACACAAAGCAAAAAGAGAGTAATCTACACTGCATGATGTCTGCTTTGAAGTTGTCTTTCAAATCAGACATGCCAGACACATAATAGAGAACAGGACTACTTGGATTTCAACTGAAATTTCCTATGTTTGTTAACAAAAGTCAAAAGAAAACAAAATGAAATGAAAATAAAAACAGAAACAAACAAAAAAAAAAACCAAGGTGCCTTATAAAGGAGATGTAGTGAAGTTCATGTATATGGCATCATAAAAAAAAGTTTGATTGGCATATTGGGGAGAGAAAGGAGGAGGAGAAAAGATTAAATCAAAAAGAAAAAAGTAAAAGTAACTCCAGAGAAATGATAGGAATGCAGGAATTCCTCAGACTACAGGTGTTGCCTACCGTAGGCGTGGCGACCTGGTTCAGGAACGGCACGGCGACCAATCCCAGGCTGCTCGGTCCATCTGCTCACAGACACCAATGTGGTGGACGGCAAATGGCGTTTATTGATGAGGGACACAGCCCTATATCACCTGGGTTTTTACAACGTCACTTCCGCCTGCTCACGTCACAAACCGAACGCTATTGGCTATCAGGAGAGGTGGTCCCGCCTTCCCGTACAGCGCGACATCTTCCAGCCGCCAAACCCTAACTACCACATACAGGAAAAGGTTGAAGATAAGAATGTTGATATATGTGTTAGCCACATGGATATTGAGATATATGGATTATTCATGAATGATCAGTGCCAGTTATTTTTTATTATTTCTTTTAGATAGACTACATTTTTACAACAAAAAAAAAACACCAATGCATCTTTCAGACTGAGTTGCTTATTGAATAAATATAAAGCTATTCTTTTTGATGCTGTAACATCATTTTTTTGCAAAGAAGGACTTCTGCCAGAATGAAACAGGTCAAAAATTATACTGCTATATTTCTTTCCAATTTTCTTTCAGTTTGCTTTGACTACATGCTCTTCCAAGAAACATTCTGTTGACAGAAGAAGTAGAGAACTTGAAAAGCGATGCTTTCTACTGAGAGTATGACAGGAGGTGTTAATTGCTTCTCCAAAACACCTTCTTCAGATTACACTGGAATAACAAGAATGCACATCTGAATGCTTCAGCTCTAAATTTCCAAGCTTGACCAGACAATTCCCATTTCCCATTTTTTCAAGGCCCCCTTTCAGGGCATGACTGCTGTGAAATGGTAGCAACTTAAATATTTTAGTTAGATGATCACTTTCCAAAGTTTGTCTTGGTAATGACAAAAGCTACAATCTGTGAACCAGTGGTGAAAAAATACCTAATTTCCCTTTATTATTTATTGAGAGACCTGCAAAATGCTATCAGAAACAGGATCCTGAAGTTAGACATTCCAGAAATTGATAGGGTGGTTAGATGACAGGAAATTGATAGGGTGGTTAGAAGACAGAAGAGGCTGATGTCTTATGTAGAATTAAAAAATATACATTTATTTTTATAAAGATCAGCATAATGGACTACTTGCCTTGTGAAATCTGAGTAAAAATGATCTTTTATGAGGCAGTTAAAGGGTAGAGGGAAATCTAGTATACACAGATCATCCCATTTATGTAGTGATGTGTAAAAGGAGAAAATTATATATATATGTAGGCACAAACCAAGCAGCTGAGGTCAAGCCAGCTGATAACAATGAAATTTAAAAAATGCAAAATAAACAAACAAGCAAACAAAAAATATAATGCAAAACATAATGCGAGAGTTATTTTAGTTGGCAGTGAGACAGACAGTTACCTTGGAACATTGTAGCCACTCTGTGAGGCACCATATGTATAGAATAACAGAACAGTTTTTGTCCTACATATCGAATAATTTGTGATTTCATTGGGTATTTTTGATGTCCTGAAGTTCATAGTTTACATTCTGAAAATCTGGATAACATCAAAAATCCACTAAAAACAAAAAAAAAAATCCCAATTTTTATCATATTGTTATTATTCCTTAAATTCTGCCCATTTTATCAGCTTTGTTACTTTAGCCCTTGTAAAGAGAAAATACCATTGTCCTAGGACAGACACCATTCATTTTTGTTGCATACTTAGGTAGTGAGAAGCTGTATTTCACACGCTTATAAAGCTAGCAGGAAAGAAAGGATATTTCCCCTTCCCAAAAGTATTCTAACTTGTTTCTAGTACTATGATTCAAACATAGAGACTGAACAGAGTTCCATAGAGACTGAACAGAGACAAACACAGAGACCTAAGGAAGAAGACAATAAATCTCTATTACGCTTGCAGAAGTGATAAGTCTCACTATAGATTTTTATGTCTTCTCTTAAACCCTGTGGATAACTTAAAGATATAAGTGATATTCTGCAAATAATTTTTCATTTGTCATTGCAAACATTATGCTACAAAATAGCTTTGAATTCAATGGTAGGACCTAAGTCCACAGTGTGCAAGTTTTTGTCACTGCACTGCTTGCTTCTTCTCCTTGTGCAGTGAACCCTCTCATCCAGGACTCATGCTTTCCAGCTCCTGGTAGAAAGAACATCAAAACTGAGGTCTGGTTTCAGGTGCAACCTTGCTACTGTAATGAAACCAGTAGAAATCAGTATTCACTCCATCCTTATGTTTTTTTTTTCCCCAAGTATAAGCAATACATCTGTGTCAAATTTTTACTTTTGACTTTACTGGAAATAAAATCAAATATAAGCAGTGCACTTTAAAAACCTTTCTAATATATTTAGGCAATACAAAGTCCATAATACAAAACTGATTTCAAGGTGAAAAGGCAGACCATCTCGTCAGTAGTTTATTGAGGTTATTATATTTTAACAGAAAAAAAAGTACTATATAGCATGTATATTTCTGCAATAAGATCTGGTGGAGTATGGATATTTTAAATACACATAGTGTACTGAAAATATAAATGATCAAAACTACACTTCACGTAAAATAAATATTGTATTGTGTCGAAGATGTTGGCATTGTGCTAGAACATACTGGAAATAAAGTGAATGTTATATTTAATATATATAAGCTCATGTCAAGTTTCTGTAAAAATAATATATATCCTCTGATTCAAGAGGTCTAGAGGGAAAAAGCAGAATATTAATTTTCATGGTACTCCCTTCCAGTATTTCGAATAGCATTATGCATATGTTTCTACATAAAACTTGCTGCATACCAGGATTACTATAGCTGAAAATGTCCTATGAAATGATCAGGAATGTTTCCATCTAAAAAGTGCCAATAACCAAGCCACCTGAAATGGACGGTGAAAGGTATAATTACAAGTGTGTTTTAATACTTGCAATGAATCCAACTTTGAAAACTTTATATTGCTTATATGTTATATTCCAGTTATAAATAAAATTTTAAAAGGTGCTGTATATCTCAAACAGAATATTAAAACATCAAAGTAATATGAATATTTGTTATGTAACCATGACATACAACATTGTGGAGGTGTGTATAAATTTGATGGCCAAAAAAAACTATTTACAGAATGTGAAATTATCAACTTCTGTTTTCTTTACTCATAGAGCTAGATTAACTGTGTTTTTACATTTGCCGATACAATTTCCACAAAGTTCTGCAGTCTTACTGAATCTCATTAAAATTTATAAAATATTCTGCCTTCACATGAACAAAACCAATTAGCAGAATACTAAAAGATACTCAGAAATAAGGCCAAGTTACCTTCACCTGAGACCTTGAAATATCAAGCCTAGGCAATTTGATGGTGGACATTTTTTAATGACAGATTTGCTGTTTTGTTCTGATCCTGCAACTTAACCTATTCAGTTTCACTTTAGGATTGTACAGTCCTTCATGTGCCCTGTATTCATTTTTATAATCCAGTTAAATACCAAAGGCCTCTCTAACACTGGATTGAACCTATTTTCTAATTGAATAGTGGTTTCTTTGCATCCATATTCATAATCATGCAGAAGATCCTCAATGATCAAGAAGAAGATCATTTATCATAGAGTTGTCCAGGTTGGAAGAGATGACAGGAGGTCTCTAGTCCACCCTCTTGCTTGATGGGCTAATATTGAGTCCAGACAAGACAGGGGTCCCACACTCCCAAGGAACCCACTAGTAGTCAGTCCCTAAAGCACAATATGAACGATTAACCCCATCATCTCAGTAATCCAATCAGCTTTTTAACTACCTACGAGTCCATCCAAGCTGCAAAGTTCTAGCTTTAGTACAAAGATGGTGAGAAGACCACATTAAAGTCCCTGCCAAAACCAAAATTGACGAATCGCTTGCCAAGATAAGGTAATAAATTATATACCAGATATTCTACAGTAGCAATATATAAACACCATATTTTCAGCCCAATCTGAGTTTTCCTGACTTCTAAGTGACAGCTACTTTACCTTCCAATAACATCCCATTAACCTAAGATCTTATGCATTATAGCACTCTTACTAAATGACTTCATAGTTGTTTATGATAGAACTAGGAGGAAATCGAAAAGTACATCTGCATATTCATTGAATTTCAGAGATGAATTTCCTTTGGCCACTCTTCCAGCCACCTAGTGACTGCTCTTCCAACCATTTGAGTGACTGAAAATTGCTGAAGCACTACCAGAAAGCAGACTGTGCTTTTGTACTAGTGTATTGATGCAGGGATGGTATGTTTCTTTAGGGACAGGATGCGGCTGGAAGAAGTACAGAGGAGATGGAGGATTTTACAAAACCAAGGCAGACTTCTAGAATATAAACTAAGTCACTAATTCAAGAGCCACATTTCACACTGAATCATTTACTCATCTGCAACTTCACTCTAATCCTCCAGAATATTTAATCACATTCATTCTCAGAAAAACCAACTTATATATTTAATTGCTTGATGGATCAGAGTCTTAACTGAAAAGGGCAGAGCTGTGTTGTAGTGGAATGACTAGGACACCTGAGGCTGTAGGACTCATCTCATACAACATTAGACATTTATAACAAAGGCATATATCTGAGCTCATTACTATAGGCCTTCTTCATAATTAATGGAGAGGAATTGACACTTCTAGTGTGCAATTCATCAGTCTTACTTTTAACATCAGCTTTAGGAAGAGATGAATAACACCCTTCAGGTATATATTTTTCTCTGTTGGTGATAAAAGGGGCAAAGGCAGGCATTTATATTTGGATCCTGCTCCTACCTCAAAGGACTGTAGAAAAGACTGTCTATCATCTGTAGATTGCCCCTAAAGTCTTCTTTTGCTCCTCTATTCTAGTCTGCAGGTCTTAGTTTACTTTCTGGTTATATTTGCCCTAGTATCTGCCACCAGGTAGTCAGCACTGCCTACTCCTATTTCTACCTGCTAACTTGCATGGATAAAATCCCTTTCTCAGACCTGTATGGGGCACTCGCCTTGCCACTTAGGCTTGAGAGATACAGAGGCTTCTGCATCTGGCAGTTTACCGCTAGACTGGAGTGTTTAGGTTCCTTCCCACTCTTGACCCTGATCTTGCTTAACCACAGGTTCCATCTTGTGCTTCCATTCCACTTCCAGCCTGGTATAGCAGTCCTGTCCACCCATTCCCTAGCTATAGTAATTAGGCTGTCATCTTGAGCTTGTTTGAGGAAGAGATAATATTTGCCACATAGCTATTTCTGTGCTATAAATTGCTTACTAAAAAGATGATTCCATGAATATTACAATTAAATGATAGTTACAATGCTAAAAATATAAAGATAACACAGATTGTTAATGGAACAATGTGTTAATTAGATACAAGGCATAAGGGAAAAGCTCAGCATTTAGACATCTACCTACCAAAAAATATGTGGCTACTGCACTCAACTATTGACCTTCTGAGATATTTCAGTCATTCTTCTAAATATTCTTTTATTTTTTTTCTAGTTTTCTCTGACTTTCTTTGCCTTTAAATTCTCTAGTTTTATTTCTAATCATCTCCTCCTTGAGTAATAAAAGTTTTTTGAACAGAGCAGACTTTACCATATTCCCTGAGATCAGTAGACTTGTAATCCCAGCCAAAACCCTCTCCAGCAAGCTCACCTGTGTGAATTCTCCTGTTAACTTGGCCAATGAACTGGACCTTCAGTTTTTCTAGTAATAACCTGCTTCTGATGGAAGCAAGCACAACACTAATCTTTCAGACAGTTCATATTTTTGTAGTGGCATCTCCTTCGATATGTAACCAGGAGGCTCAAATTCTCAGTATTTTCAACAGAGTCATTTAGGACATTCTCCCAAAAACCGTTTTTGCAATTTATCATGAATTTCTTTAAAAATTTCCTTTTCTACTGTGCTCAACAGATAAATGTTCATTTTTTATAACTCTAATGACAAGCAGAGTTTATACAAAATAATGTACCCCAAATAAATCAAATTATTTGAATATTAATATATTCACTCTTCATAAAACAACAATCAGATCACTGGATGAAACTGCAGTGGGATAAGGGCAAAAAGGAAAGGCAGAAAGACACAGCTTTCTCTATCACCATGAGTGATGCTGTAGCCATAATAAGTTCCTGTGGAACCCTTGCTGCTTCAGTGTGTGGCCATTTCCCTGTAGTTCTTTTAGTAGCCACCACTGAGAAGAGGCCTCCCATTGTCCTCCCTCCCTTGAGGTATTTATAGACACTGATCAGGTCCTCTCTCAGCCTTCTCCAGGCTCAACAGGCCCAGCTCCCTCAATCTTTGCTCATAGGGCAGATGTTGCAGGACCCTGATCATCCTCGTAGCCCTGCGCTGGACTCTCTCCAGCAGCTCCACATTTCTCTTGTACTGGGGAGCCCAGAACTGGACACAGTACTCCAGATGTGGCCTCACCAGGGCTGAGTAGAGGAGGACGATCACCTCTCTAGACCTGCTGGAGATGTTCTTCCTAACTCTTCCCAGCATTCCATTGGCCTTCTTGGCCACCAGGGCACACTGCTGCCTCATGGTCAACTTATCATCCACCATGATGCCCAGGTCCCTCTCAACAGAGTTGCTCTCCAGAAGGTCAGCCCCCAGCCTGTACTGGTGTCTGGGGTTATTCCTCCTCAAGTACAGGACCCTGCACTTGCCCTTGTTGAACTTCATGAGATTTCTCACTGCCCAGTTGTCCAGTCTGTCCAGGTCCCTCAGGATGGCAGCCTAGTCCTCTGGGGCATCAGCTGTTCCAGTTTGGTATCATCAGCAAACTTGATGAGGGGGCACTCAGGACTGCAGGTCATTGATGAATAAATTGAACAGGACTGGACCAAGGACTGACCCCTAGGGGACATGGCTAACCAGAGGCCTCCAACTGGACTCTGAACCACTGGTCATCACCCTCTGAGCTCTTAACCACTAGACTTTTGTTATTAGAATTCAGAGGGGCCCTGCTATTACCCTTTTCAAACCCTCAGATATGTCAATGTTTATAATGGTGACCTAATCAGCTTAGGTGTATCATCCAAGAGTTTTACAGAAGCAATTGAGAGAATGTCATTGAGGACTTGTAAATGCTTCAGCATGTCCATAGGGCAGGCCAGAGTATGATGTCAGGTATAATATACTCCTTCTCAAAAGGTACTGATCTGTTACAGAAAATCACGTTCTAAAATAAGAATTAATCTGAAATTTAAATGGATAAAGCATGAAAGCCTTTCTAGATTAAGATTGTGTTAGGAGCTGTCAGGTATTCTTCATATAAAAGTTCCAAATTTTAACTTGGGTTCACAAGGTATTCCCACAAAATATGTCTTACTGCATCCTATCAGAAAATTATACAGGTTTGAGAAAGTAACTTTTTTTTTCCTATACATGGAAGTGAAATTCTTGCATGTGGATATTGGAAAATATCTCCTAAACTGAAAATGATAAATTTTTAATTAAATAAAACACAGAAAATTAATATATAATACCTTTTTACTTTTTTTTTCTTTCATGTGATTTAAAAATAACAGTATCATAAGAAGCAGGTACAAAAGAAGAACTTTGAAATATTCTGGTGTTATGTAAGATAGCTGAACTGTCTGGCATTGATTTTAACCGCCCTGTGCAAGAGAACTTCCACTTGTTTTGCCAGAAAGGAAAACAAAACATTTGCATCACAGTCACAAAATTATGAAAGACTGAAGTTGTAACCGAGGCATATTACTATCTTTTATCTTATGCACCCAACTAAGAAAGACCAGGACTACACAAATGAAGTTGCTTGATGAAAATTCCCCAACTTTCAGCACCCCACAAAGTTCTTCAAAATGTATTTTACAACAAAAGGCAAAACAAAATGTAGAAACAGATGTTCTTCCCTCCTCATTGCTTAGAAAGCATTTCCAGTAAAATAATTCAAGTTTCTTCCTCTGTGTAGAGATTCCTCTATAAATACCCTATTTTTTATCGCCAATGAAGAAATAAAAAAAAACAGATAATGTGTTCATTATTGACAACAATAACAATGAAATGGAGCCACATAAATGTGAAAATGCCTTTCTAGGAGCCCTATAATGTAAAATTTACAAGACTTGAAAGTCTGTTTTTTTCTTAGTTCTGGCTTACTTATGTCACTTGATAAGACAGAGGATGTTTGTAATAAAAGCAACACAGGGATTAAAACCTCAGTGGAATCACAGTGAAGGTGAAGATGGTCTGTGCTTCACTGAACTTCATATGTTTTTTTTAAGACCATAAGAGTTTTCATACTTTGTATGTTTTCTGTTTTGGATTCTGTGAAATCCTCCATGCAGCCCATCCACATAGTGGTCATGGCATGAAAACTAGGGTATGCTACCTGCTGTGTAGTGTGATATGAATGCACGAAGTATTGTTAGAATGAGTGTAAGAATCTACTGCACTACCTACTGGAGGACTATGGATTATGGAGAGAACCTGTAGTGCAGCCTGACTTCTCCTGTCTATGGGGAACGGCCTCCAGTTAGAAGTCCCAGGGAGCAGTGGTGAACATCGGTTGCCCTATGACACTTCAATAGGATCCAAGGTCAGAAGTCCAGAGCTTAAGCTTCCTCCTCTCTCACGTTTTGTCTAGCAGCAAAAGTATACTACAAGGGTGTCATGTTTTGTCTAGCAGCAAAGGTATAATACAAGGGGATGTCTAATCAAGTTCTGTAATTTCTATATAGTATCTTTCACACATATGCTCACATGACAATTATGTGTTTTTTACTTAAAAAAAGAATCTTCCAATGTTTTTCTCAGACAATAAACTACCATGATCTGTTTTGTCTACCATGCCCTTTATTTTCAAAAAGCAGTAGAATTTTCTTTGAGTTTTCTATATTTATCTACATGCCAGATTCACAGTGTCAGTGATCTGCTTTTCTGTCTCTTACATTTTGATTTTTGGAGAAGTTCACCATTCTTCAGTCCTAAGCAGCACTTCAGTGTTCTATATAGGCTTGTATAGCAACCTACAAGCAGTTCTGAATAGATGGAGTCTAGAGTTCAATGTCCACACCGTTCACCTCAAGGGAGTTTAATTTAGACTACTTCTTGTATGGTCCAAGGACTTGATGTCTACCTCTAGTTAGTCTACTTTTAGTATTCTCTTGGAGAAAATAATCCAGTTTAATTTCATCCTAAAAGAGTTTAGTTTGTATTCTCCTAGATTGTGCAGTGATGTGCATGATATTCAATATCCAGCTCATGGGATGATTAGAAGATTCACTCCTTTTAGGTGCTTAACCAGCAATTGGACTCTTTGGAAAATGTGTTGTCTGGAAAAATGGCCATGATTTTGAGCTGATTTCCTTCACTAGAGAAGAATTTCCTTCACTTACATTCAAAGAATATAAGTACTTAACAAAATTAATTACGAATGTTGTCTATTACTTGGCTATATTTACACAATTTTTACACATATGCTATTGTACACCACCATGAAATGGTAGTTCTAATATCCACAAACACTTATACTCCAATCTGCACAAGAATAATGAAGATATTCTTCATGTTTCATTCATTTTATTTATTTTTTCTCTGTTTTCAGGATGGAATTGAGATGGAAAGGTGCATAGATCCTAGTACTGACTAATAAATGACATAGTACTTCCCCATCTCCAATACTGTATTTTTTTTCTTGTCTGTATTTTAATACTCACCTGTACTCAAAGAGAGAAAATTCATTCTGATTGAGGACCAGTTTTTCCACGTGAGATAAGAGCAGAGGCCATAAGGAACCTCTGAGAAGAGGCAGGGGCAGCAGATTATGGAACAACTCAGGGGCGAGTTGGTGAAATGTTTGTCTCGCCAAAGGTCCAATTCCTTCCAGATGTACTATTTCCTTAGCTGCTGAACTAGCTAAGCACAATTTGCTTCATTCTTTTCTCCAGTAGCTTTTCAGAAATGGCAATGAAACCCACCTTTGCTTGAAAGTTCGAATCTGGTTTAAACACAAGACTCTAGGATTTCTTTCATGTCTTGAAAGGCATTCATCTTCTGTAACTGAAAATCTGTTCTGTTTTCAGCTGGCTTAAATGAGCATAGCAGACAGGCTTCACACACACACTCACAAAAAAAATATGCTATCATCTGGTGGTAGAATCTTACCCATGTATCTCACACACACTAATACAGCACCTTACACTGGTCAACATACATGTGTTTTTTTATCTGTACAGCTGATAGTCAGCTGGATGACTTCCCTCATCTCTGTAGTTGTTTTTATTATTTCAGCCACATGTTGTTATCAGAAATTATCTGATTTCAAAGAACATAAAATGTCTCTTTTTGTAACAAAGCTATTCAAGCTCTTTAAAATATGTTTTCTAGATTATCGGCTTTTTGTCACATCTTAACTGTCTGCTTAAACACAGATAAGCCTTAGCTTCATCAAGTTTCATTTTGCCTAAACTGTGCAGGGTGACTCACTGAGCAAATAACAGAAAGCAGAGCCTCTGATTGGTAAGTCACCAGTTCAAATTCAATAAAGGTGACCAGTGATGATGAACTGAGATTTTGATGGCCTTATAAAATTAGCTGGTGTTCTTGGTACAGTCACTAGAGGACATATGTCCTTACAAAATAAAAAAAGAAAAAAAACACACACACACAAAAATGCACCTATAAACTATACCAGTTTCCAACTCTACAGCTCTCTTGGTTGACTCAACAGAGAAATAAAGAACAAAATGAGCCATGAGTGCTCAAACACTTTCTCAGATTAACCAGCACCTGGAAAATAAATTAAGGGTTTATTGGCAGGATCTAAGTATGTTCCACCTATTCTGAAGTTGGAGGATTTCAGATATCTAGTCCATTACTTTTCTTAATTGTTATGCTTATTCCATTTTTTACTTTAGAATAAAAATAAAGAAATGATACTGATTCAGGCCCAAATTCAAATTGACCAAAGAAGTCATGGCAAATTAAGACATGTCACAGTAACATTGAAAATAATGGGTACAATAATATATAATTAAATTTTGTAAAAGCATAACTAATTTTTTGAACTTTTACTAATATCAAGATCTTGTTCTATTAGTGCATTTTAATGCAAACATTTTCCAGTAGAAACTAGAAATTTTGTGCCGTATAAGAAAAGACACGCTATGGGCATGCTCATTGAGGCTGGATTTTTATATCTGGACATCTTCATTGAAAGGAATGATAAAAAATCTTTATTTGTCCCCTCATTTTCCACTGGAAAATTTCTTCTGTTGCTGTTAAGTGCATTTTAAATGAATATATTTCTACTTGCCATTCCCTCAGCATTTGTAGTTATTTTTCAAGTTAATTTTACCAAATAAGTAAATTATCAGCCCTTTCATACCAATAAAAAATGATCTAAATAAAGATACTTCCAAAATCAGCTCTGGATGAGCAAACTCATTGCTTCCTGAAATAAGTAGAATAACACTTCAACAATTTTTCTTGCACTCTATTTGAACCAGATTTCTTCAGGGCATACAAAATTTGTGCGTTTTTGGAGACTGCTAGTTTATTCATCAAACACATGATATAAACTACTCCTTTATGCACCTTCAAATTACAAAAGAAAAAAAAAGAAAGATAAAGAAAGAAAGAAGAAAGGTGCATGCAAAGGTAACTACTCACTGAAGGACAGGCTTTTTAGTACTTGGCTGTACTAAAACATGTTCACACAAACAACTGTTGCAGAAATTATTTATGATTAAAAAACATGTGAATGTTGTGGTGACTTTGTATTAGAAGCCTAGTATATGTCAATTGTTTTATTCATGATAAACAGATCATTTAGTTGGAAAAATCCCATCTGCCTAGATATATCTCTTATTATTTATGAGAACCATGTTTAGGAATGCAGGCAGCACATGTGCATAATTAATCCTGAAGAGAATTAGACATTGTTTGATTCACAGCTGAATGCAATTAGCATTAGGAAGTTTACATATGTTGGCAATAACACAGATTAGCAACTAAAGTGCTTGTTAAAAAATTTAACCTGAGGCTGCTGGAGCAGACCTCTCTTAATGATGCTTTAAATGTTGTTGATGAAGTAATAATCAATTTTGTTTTATAAATAGTAAATCAAGAATTTAGGTCTAATTAGCTGTGCTACAGATCACTTCACTTACATATCCAATGTACATGTGATGTGTGCTGTGAACTTTCTTTGAGTCTGATGTGCAAATAGTTGTTAAGGGAAAGATGTGATCCCTTCTGTAAAAAAAGCAAAAAAAAGAAGCCATGCATTGGAAAGAATGAGATGTCTGTGGTGGGAGTGACTGTGTGCTCCTGGCACTCAAGAAGGAAAGAGTTTTTCCTTTGTCATTTTAGAGCTTTTTAACTAAAGGATGAAGAAACAATGCCTTGTCTGCCTTTTAAAATATAATAATTAGATTATAATTCACAGTCTGTGAAATGAAGCCCTCTAATGGAGAGGGAGGAGGAAGAGTGAACGTAAGTGATGAAAGTGAGAAGGCAAAGTAAAATTGAGCTGTAATTGTTTTCACTTCAACTTGAAGAAGTTCAACATTAATTAAAATATTTCTGCACCACTCACCACCAGATTGGCACAAAGGAGGACAGGCTGCTACGTGCGGCTGCTGACTGGCAGGGATGTCAGGCAGGCGGCAGCTACACACACACACACACCCCTCTCTATCCTAAGGACTAAGTTTCAATTACAGCAGGCAATTCTGGTTTTATTTGCGTAGTGGGCCAGCATTGCCATCCACGTAAGAAATTAATATTCCCTGAAACAGATAATAGCACTTTGAAATAGTTCTGAGACAGATTTTTACTGCTCCTTTTTTTTCTCCCGGTTTTCTCATCTTGAATTATTTTTGTTTGCACTGGAATTGATGGGAGATGTGAAGTTAATTTGGGCAGCTAATCTCAATGCTGAAGAGTTTTCCTTCCTCTTCAGAGACATCAGCTTCTTAACCTCTAAGCATTTTGCATATAACCAACCTGTTTTGGAGGATGCAGTGTGCAATCCTTTCTATCACTCTTATAGATAAGATGGGGCCAATTATGAACACTGGAGGAAATCACAAGAGGTTGCTATAGTCTCAGATTCTTTCAGCAGATGCACAAAGTACATCTATAGCTTCAAATCCTCACCCTCACTCCTCAGCAGACTGTGAAGCCCATCTCAGCAAGCCAGGAAAAAAACTGAAGTAGTTAAAGGAAGAGGGAGCAAGTAGAGAGCCAGAACTTAAGGGCCTGTGCTTCTCCCAAAGCCAAAAGAAACTAATTTTGCATGTGACAACACAAAACAGGCACTTCCTTACTCACTCATCTCCACCATGACCAGAGACTGTAAATAATCTTGAAATGGAGCGGAGCTAAACTGGAAAAGGTATTTAAAAATGGGAAAAATGTGGTAGTCGACATTCAAGAATGAATAAAAGCTCTCACCAGAGGAAAGCACAGAGCTGTTTTCTTGGTCTGCATTTCCTTAGCGTGAAGGCCCAGAAAAAGGGCAGTTAAGCCCAGGGGATTCCTTTGCTGAATGGCAAGTTCTCCTTGGACCTCTAGGGGAAAACAGGAAGCCCTGAGCATATGGGGAACATCCTGCATAGGTGCAAAGGCTGAATGATTTCTTCATTAAATTATACATGTTGCAAGTTTCTAATTGCAGCTTGATCACATGAGTTAATAACTGTTATATCAGTTCTGTAGGCTGTATGGGCGCCCATGATGCTCCCTTGCCAGTTGGCAATGCTATAAGCATCTCTGCAGTTTTTGTATAGAGGGATTCTGGAAGAACAGTTGTCTGCATTCCAACTTAATCCTCAGTACCTTGAAGAATCAACTCCTTTAAAAATAGAAAATTTTGAGGAGATGTGACAGCACTCTGATGTAATCATAGAAAACTTCCAAGATACCCTATTTGTTTATCTGTGTTTAGCTGGTAGAGCCACATGAAAGGAATAGACTACTTTGTCTGTCAGGAGACTGATGTGAATTAATAGACTGCTGTATCTCACAAGAAAGGAAGGAAGGAACAAATGAAAGAATGAACTTTGACTTTTCTTAAGTAGACAGGGCAGCCAGGCTCTGACTAATGTTTACAGAAGTAGATGTGTTTGAACCAGCACCATATGGAGAACTGGAAAGCGTTTAAGGGTTAAGCAAGAAGAGCCTTAGGAATGAACAAAATTGGAAAAAGTCATCTCTAAAATACGTTTATTATCCTTTACAGAAAAGAAATTCTCATAAGCTACATTCTCCTGAAAAAATGGCAAACTTTCTGTGCAAGTTTCATGAAAAAAGTCAAAGTAAGTTTATAAGGAAGATGAAGGAAAGTATCAATTTGGATGTACCACAATGAACAATTGCACTTCACGCAATATTAATTATAATAATCTATTGGGCAATGAGAAGAACAGCTCTCATGCTGTTCTTGCTTAAAGATCAAGGAGTGAATTTCAGGTCACCAGGCTTCTTCGATTGCAGGCTTTTGCTTCTAACATGGCTTGGGAAAAAAAAAACAAAAACCTAAGCCTAAGCAGATGCCTAATTTCAGAAGCCTGAGAAGTATAATCTTCAAATTCTCTTAATTATCTTAATTAATCCATGAGTAATAGGAACGTTTGTAACCACTTAACCAATCAAAACAAATTGAATTCAAGAATGACAAAAAAATTCTGAAAATATGGACTTTTTTACTTTTGCCTTTCCTAATATAATATATACCCTACATTCTTTTTTGCTTTGTGCAGTTGGATAACTTGAAATCACCACCAATTTACACAAAGAGTAGCCAAAGCAAATGATATTTTTGCAGAATAGCAGCAGTAGCATTTTTCACTTTCAGCTAATTATAATCATGTGCATGTGTTCTGTGAGAAATAGGAAGAGATATCATAGTCTAAATTATTCTATGTTGGTTCTAGGAGGACAAACATTTGTTGTTGACAGCTATTTGATCTATCTCATAGTTCTGTCACTGCGACAAACTAAAACTATATTTTATTCTCCATTCCTGTGATCTTTCACCTAGATAAGAACCAACACCTGGTATCTTTTCAAATTTCTTTTTTCTTTACATCAGTGGCAAAAGTTAAAAAGATAACATGAAAAGAAAGATGAAAAAGGAATGCTGTTCATATTGAAGGACTGTAGTTTCAAGTTTCAATCTTGTATCAAAACATCTCCGCCTTATCTTCTTTCTCAGTCCTCGTAAATGAAGAGTACAAAGAAGTACACAAACATCAGTACAATATGGTGTGTGTACTGCTATCCAAAAATCACAGTTACAAAATTATACCTGACATATCAAAAACTGACAGTCACATCCTCAAGATTTTCTTCTGTTCGTTCCCATGGACCTTCTTTATTAATAAATCTGACACATAAAAAGCATCTGTATGACTAAAGTGTCAGTTACTGGAAAGACCGTTTTGATCTACTTCTTAACTTTTAGAAGAAATATTCTCTTTTTTATGAAGACAGGATCTGTTCACTGACTGCCAGCTTTCAAATGACCACCTCTTGAAGTTTAATTTTAAGTTTTAAATAAATATTGTATGCATGCAGAATAATTATGATGCTCCAGAGAGACTCCGTATAATGACATTGATTCTTTTTTATCTAAAAATGCCAAACCCTTGAGACAGTCAACTCTGTATTTGCCACAGATACACAGAGATTCATTCTACATGTTAAATCATAATAGCTTGTTCACTTTCTATTGCCAAGTAAGTAATAGAACTTCTTTTGTACACTGCAATTTTCAGTTGCTCAAAACTTATTGATAAAAACTGAATTTGGTAAGGAACATTTTAGCTGTGGAATTACTCTTCTATCAAAAAAAAAGATAATTTAAAAATTCTGCACTAACATGGTGAAGGTACTGAAAAGAAAGAATATTGGTTTAGATACCTACTGACTGTAGTCATCCAAATAAGCATTTTCCTTTGCTGATAAATGTTCTGGACATGTTATCCATAAAAATGCACATTTATTCTATTGTTAAGAGGAAACTAAAATCTTAACTTTAAAAATAAAAAGCAGGCTGATATTTGTATCTATTTCTCAATTCGTTCCCTAGGTTAGCAGATTTTTATGAGGAAAGAATGATTTCTTTTACTGAACATATATTTAATTATTTGTAGTATATACACATTCTTAAAAAAAGTCCTGGACACCTGTGTTTGCCTTTAGAGTGACTGATTTATGGAAATGAGTGTATTATTTATATTCTTAATCGTAAAGAATAACTGCTATGTATAATAATAATATTACCATTATTAAGTCTTAATAACAATAAACAAGACAAGACTTGACAGAGTTCATGTTCCAACTCTAAATCTACCTGTTGGAAATTGCAATCAGGTAAACACTAAGAAGCCAGAAGATTGAAAGCAAACAAAATTTCCATTACCACTTTAAATTTCATTAAATTCTTTGAAATGTTCCTTCTTCTTATCTCAATGCAGATAGAAATTATTCATCTAATTTTATAATATATATTGATACGAAACTCCTACAGACTTCTTTTGTGTGTCAAATGGGCACATTCAGAAAGTAACTCATTCCACCTACCTAGATATCTATTTTATGGCAGGAGGAAGATGCTTCCCCTCCCCATTATAGCCTAGCAGACTAGATGTCTGTCTTTTAGATCTCTTTTTTTCAAAATAAATGTTCCTCTTTATTGTCTTGGAGCATAATATGACAATCAATTTTGGTGATTATCCCATCACATATAAACAAAGCCCCCCCAAAAACAAACTGCGTTCAGAGAGAAATAACACTGTTGATAGAAATTGCAAATACCTAGACTGAAATTTATAGAGTAAATATTCTTCCAACTATTCTTCCACTCTGGTTGGTTCAGGTGGCTACTTGACTGCTTATACAATGAAAATTCTATTTATTTCCATTGATCATAGAGTAGCAACAATTCCCATATGTAGATATCTGTGCTAAGGACCTCTGAACTCAAAGGGGTGAATCTCATCAAAAACAAGAACAAAATATCTCTATTTCTTTTGTGTATCCACACAGTCACTTGCATTATCCTTCAGTGGATTGTTACTAAAATATTTTTAGCTTGTTACTGTATTTGCTTAATTTTTGTGCAATTTATGCCATAAATATATTTTCTATTGCATATTTTAAATATGTTTCTACACTTTAGGTACAGTCCTAGAGAGAACTGGTGTTGAATATGGAGGTACACACAACAAAACTATATCTCCTATATTTCTCACTATGTGCTGACTTTTGAACTTCCATTCTTATAGAAATAAAAGTTTGCATTGAATTTTCAGATGTAAGCATTCTCATAAAAAATTCAGAGTATTGTGACCCAGCTTTTATCATAATTTTAAAGCAAAATTCCCCACTGATTTCATGAAGAACGGCTTCAGAAATACTTTCATGATTTGGCCCAGTGTAGATTAAGCTGAACATCCTTGTTTGCATTTTTTTTTCTAAGAATCCCTTCATTATTAATTCACTTAGTATTCATTGCAATTATACTGAGTATAATTGTTTTGCTATTCATGTGCCTGTCACAAGGATTTTTATAGGCCTTCCATTATAATTAGGCATACATTAACAGACATTTAAAGCTTGCTACCATTCTTAATAAAATTTGAATCTGTGTCTACAAAAAGTGAAGTGTCCTAACAGTGAAATGTGAACACCTCATTTTAAAACACAGAGTTTTTATGCCTGAAGTTTTTGTAATTAGAGACTTTGAAACTCTTCCCTTGCCTAAACGGAGGACAGTGATCTGAATTCTGTTAATGATGGACTATCTAGGTAGGTACATAATAAACAGAAATACTGTGTCCCCCTGCAAGGCGGGGATCTGGGGATCTACAAGATAGGGAAAAGTAGGACATTTAGTATCCACATAATCCTAGGAAATTGTGACACTGGTATAGGCATGAAACATGAAAGCAAACAGGGCTTTCGAGTCCAAGCAGGACAATCTCCCCTCCAGAGACTTCTGTGGCAGTAAGAGACAACTTTCCAAAAGCACAAAAATGACCTCAACCTCAATAGGTCTGATTGCTCCATGATTATTCATCGACTATTTGAATTTTAGGAAGCCTACAAGCTCTGAAAGAAATTCTGTTAGAAATAAACTGCATCTATTTAATGAAGTCGGTAAGGATAGCAACTGCAACACACTTAACCTCTTTGCTATGTTGTTGTGGTTTATATGGAAAAAATGAGAGTGTTGAATTCAGCCTCTATTCCAGAGGTTTTCTTTACCTGAAAACACCAATATAACTACATTAGCATAGAAATAACTTACTACTTTGCAAGGTTGCATGACTTAAGCCAGAAATTAGACTGCTCATGGTATATGAGCTGTATAACCCTGGATTGGAGAAGTGTGTAAATAAATTTGTCTCTACTGGTGTTATTTTGAAAGTTATCACTTGGGAATGGTTTGGATGAGAATGAGAAAGTGTCTTCTCATTACATATTTTCTGAGGGAAAGGAGAGGGGCTTCTGTGATGGGTTTATCTCTAGTCTCTGTCAAACAATGTATTATGAGATGAGTCTCTCTTGGGAATTATTGGGATTTATTATAGTAATTCCCATAGTTTGAAGCCACTGTTTACTTTCATGTTTCAAGTCCATGCTGTTTTTTCTCTCTTGGAAAGAGAAATCTTGGGGAGAAATATAGCATCATGTGATAGCAGAACAGACCCAAAGAGTTCCAAATCTCTCTAGTGGATTTAGCATGGTATTCACTATGCTAAGAATAACTAAGAAAATTTGGGGGGGATTATTTAGGCACATATGAAAATGGTAAATATAACAAAGATAAAAATGAGATGTAATAATGCTTCAGCACATACACATCTGTATTTTTCTCTAAATTTTACGTAACTTGTTCTGAAGCAAAAGAAAGATTTTCAAGAATGAATATTATTTAGCATGTGTGTTAAAAATCTCTTTTATCAAAACAAGGGTTCCATAAATATTAGTCCTACCATGCATCACATATAAATTTCAACAAAAGAAAAACACATTCAGAAAAATGTATGTTATAAAAGAGAACAACTGTACTACTTTTCATCTTAAATTCTGAATTCCAGGTGGGAACTCCAAGTGTCTCAATATAGTATGAGATTGCTTTAAATAGCTTTCTTAGTGAAAGAAAAAAAATAATAAACTCTGTATATTTTATAGCTTTTTCATATTTTATTAAATTGTTTTAAGTAAAGTAATATGGAGTAACATATGGAGTATTATGGAGTAAGAAAAATAATTAGCTGCTTCATGGAATGGAGTGCAGTATAGCTCTGTAACTTTAACAAATTAACTTGTATAGACCTATATAGTTCAAAGTGAAGATAAATTTCAGTTTGATTGGTAAATTCTTTTTCAGCTAGAGATTTTTATGCCTAATAAAACTAAGGAAAATTATTAAAAAGTAAATCATTAAAGCTTAGAGTATCTCCCCATGTGGCTTATTATATTCATTATGAATAAAGGAAACCAAATATATATATATATATATATATATATGTATATATATATATATATATATATTTCTACACACTGATCACCATCAAGAAAACGCAGTAGTTTCTAGCTTTGTGTATTTCAGTCAAGGAGTTTTGCTGATTTTCCCCTTTTTATTCCACCTCCAGTTTTTAATGAAAGAAGCAGCATTTCAAGAAAAAACAATTAGATTAGTTTATGACACTGGATTCCTTAGGGACAATTTCAGAGCACTGCTATAAGTAAGCCTGTAGGACACAGTTTCAAACAAACTACACTGCTACAAAAGATTCTTCTTTTTTTCCTGTGCCATGCAATGTACACAGGGGTGGATGTATATACGACAGAAAAGAAAATGAATAAATTGAAGGAAAATAATAAACAATTTTGAAAATATTTAGTGGAGGTATTTTGTGTATAATCTTTCTCCTTAAAATGATCATTTGTAAGTGCAGTTCCTTATCCTAAGGTATGTCTTAGTCTGAGGCAGAAAACTCTAGGTCAGACATAAGGTGAGTGAAGAAGTGCATTTGATTTATTAATATCTCTTAATGTGAGATGTGTTTCTGAAGAGACTAAAATTCTCAAAAAAGACTTTTTCACAACAGTCAATTACTCTCAGCTTTTTAATTCTAGCAATACATTTAGCACATTTTCGTTGTTCTAAGGGTTAAAACTTCACCATGACAATGACGAGCCTTATTACTCAGTCAAAGTAAATGGATCACCATATAACCTTTCAGAAATGTTCTTCCTTAAGCTATTAAAACATTCCATGCCCTCAGATGACAACAATTTCTCTGCCTTTTGAAATTTCTTTTCTATCCTGCAGAGTTCATAGAGATATGCTTGGTTAAAATCAACTTATATAAAACTATGCACTGTAAATTCTGACACTTCTGTTTGAATCTCTTTTCAAACACTTGTCTTTGCTCACCATAATAGATGTCAGTTCTTCTGATGTAGTTCAAGCATGAGCTTCATATGAAGACTCAGCTATGTCTATTGCATTTCTGAAGCTACTACTCACTGAAGTTTTGTGCTGTTTGACATCAAAGATAGGCAAGAATCACCTGCTGAGTTCACATGCATGGAGCAAAACATCTTCAAATCACTTGTGCTAGACAAAAGTTTTTCATATTAAGCTTTCACCATCATGTGGACTTAAAGACAAATGTAGTCCTTGTTAAAGCTGCAGCATCGTGTTATTAAACTATGCATCTGGGCCTTATAGTTTACATAAGTTTTAAGAGAAAAGGTAATCATTTGACTGACTTATTTTTGGCATCAATTGCATAGAATTCTACTGCACACACAAAAAATGTTTTTCATTCAATATGCAGTGCATTCGTACAAAGGTAAAAACAATTTGAAAGCATGGCTTGCTCTAGCTTAGAAAAAACACAGTGCTCTACTTTTTCAAACTTTAATGGCTGACTTTTTTGTCATTTTGAAAACCATAACAACAGTTAAAAATTATACTGTGTTTAGGAAACACAAATGAAAAATTTCCTATTCTAAAAGTTCACAAATCTGCTCTTTGCATAACTGTAATCAAATAACATGCTAAAAATATAGCAATGTAGAAAAAATATTTATGAAGGATCAAGAACTACTGTATAATGGATGCATGTCTAATGGATTCCTAATCAGGATAACAACTGTGCCATAGGTTTTAATCACAATGACTCCAGTGATGGCTCTGTATGTAAACCATATTCATCATGAATATGCATTAGTATTAGATTTTGAAGCAATTATGTATCAAAAATGTTTATAATTAGTCTGCATTTAAATGTCACCAAGTCACTGTACTAAGTGCAAAACAAAACACAACAGGGCGGGTGATTGTTGTGAGATAATCTAATGCCTTGGGTGTGTCAGTTCAGCCAGCAGATGCTGAGATGTGGTTGCCAATTTTAGAAGACTGAAGATTTTAGCGTTATGGGGCCTCCAGCGTTTTTATTCATTTAAGTGACTTGAAATGAATTTGAAAGAAAATAAAAGATGTTTTCCCCTACTATTGTTTTTCCATTTCTTTAGTATATGGATCCAAGGAAGTCAATGTGCATAACACTTTCCAATCTCTGCAGTTGTTCCATAACTGCAAGGTTAAAACCCTAGCAGGCCAAATCGTTAACTAACTCCTGGCTATTTCCTTTTTTTTTTTTTTTGTACTAAAATTAAATGCATACTTTAGGGTTTTCAAATATGAATATAATCTTTGTTTTAAAAATATTTTACACTTGCTGAATGTTCAATGTACTACAGCTGGAAAGTATTTGTTTTATTGCATTGGGCATGTATGTGCATACAAGCAGAATCAGAGTGCAAGGAGTATTCTACGAGTTTCAAACCCGAGCAAGGAACTTTTAGGCCTATTTAAGGACTCTAGTGCTAGTGACAAAAGTGACTTTGGTGTCATTGAGTCCAAGTCTGAGGTCCAAGCCCTCATCCTGCCTAGATTTAGTACTAAGGTACAGGAAAGTATAGTTTCTCTCTTCCTTTCCTCCTGTCCTCTCCTCAAGCCTTTTTTTCCCATGCAAAATAAATCACAGAATACAAGCTGGAATGAAACCAGGGAAGTCCCAGTAGCAATTAGATGACCTCTAAAATAATCTTACTATATTCAAAATCTTAAAACACATCAAATCTCAGAAGGCAGACATCTAGAATAGTCTGTATCCTATTGCAGGATCAAATGCACAAACAAATCAGCGTCTGTCACTAAAAGCTTCTTAGACCTCATAGACCAAATGATGCTAAAAATACATAAATAAGTTATGTAAAAGTGTGGCGGGCACAGAAGATGGAAGTGCAGAAAGTCTAATGAATAACAATTATGTCTTGTGAGTAACACAGAGTAAGAAATCGGGGGATAAGGTGGCTGATGTAGAATATGGGTTACAGACTATGCTGGTTTACTTATAGCACAGTAAACCCACTGGCTTGTAGTTGCTTATTGGCTCTGACTCTTTCAGATCTGTCAACACTAATTTAATATCCTACTCTTAACATGAATTGTATTCAATATGAGGCATTTCAGGATGTATTTAAGCCTTTGCTCAGATTTAATTAGAAATGAGAAATATAGCAGATGGAGAGAAATCATTGTTGCACAGTTGGGCCCTAAAACAAAGAAATTTCTCTAACAGTTGACAGTTAAGACCTGCTTGATTGGTACGCCACAGAAAAAGAAAAGCCATCTACAAATAAAATTAAAAAGCAGGGTAACAGCTGCTCCAGTGCCTCTACAAAAATCTTTAATGGAAGCAAGGAAGAGAGTAACCATGATGCCAAATACCACTGTAAGATAACTAGTTTGCAATATTGGTTTTAGAGTTTAGCATCTGTGAAGTTGCTACAGAAGTGACCTTTATATTTGGCTTTACTGTCAGAGGAACTCAAATGAGACATTCTATTATCAAAAAAAAAAATTCAAAGAGTCTATTCTAGCATCAATTTTGCATTGTATAACTCAGATTTTCTCATACTTTACACAACAGAGACAAGTTTCTGTATACAGAAATAGAGTGCTGCCCGGATAAAAATATTTTGCCTTTAATGAGCTTTATACATCCAGTGGTCCTAACATCTGAGTTCACAGTACACAGAAGAAGTAAGCAACACATTAAACTAAACTATCCACAAGAGAAAGCACAAAGCACAAACAGCGGGCGGGTCAGCAGTCTCTCATTTGTAAGGTATCAAAAGCTCTTGATAGATCTAATAAAATTACTCTGAACATCTGACCTTTGTCCATGGCCAGAAGGAATGCAGTTATACAATAGGGGAAGGGAAATCACTGGTGACAAAATGTAGTTTCAAACAAACTATGCTTCTACTGGCAATTTTTCTTTATCCGCTATCATGTAATACGCTGAGGGATGTACAGTATGTACTTAGAACAGGAAATGAAAGTGAAAAAAATGGAAGCTAAAGCTGACACTAACAATACTTAAATTGCTTAATGGATATGCTGTGTACATACTCCCCCAGGCAACAGATCATTGTAAGTGTTTAGAGCTTCTAATTGTACCGTATGTCTTAATAAACAGCAGGTTACAGAAACTCTAGGTCAGATGTTAGACAACAGAAAGATTTTGTCTATAATTTATTCAAAAGTTTGATTGTATCATTGCACATCAGTAGGAAATCAAACCTCAGAGTTATAAAGCTAATTACTGCCAAGAATCCCTAATGTAAATCTGCATGCATGTGCATGTGTATATAGATATAGGTGTATATGTGTATATGTGTGTATATATACACACATATATATTTATGCACATATACTGCACACACACAAAAAATATGTACACACATGTGAATATATGCATACATATGCACACTGCTCTTTTCTCAGTGAATGAAAGTATCTGCAACACATAGCCGAAGGTTTTCCTTGTACTTTCCTATTTATTTCATAAGTAATATAAGAATTTATCATCTACCAACTTACTTTTTTTTAAGGGAATGATTGGATAAATTTCTTAGATTGTCTTATTTAAAAAAGTAAGCACATTAATCAAAATACATTAAACAGATCTACTTTGCTCAAGCAAAGTTTTCTACCTATCTTCCCTCTATACTTGCTGAGTTAGACAGCAAATCACAGCAAGGATCTCTTCTAGAAAAACGACTCTGTGGCAGTCAAACCAGTTACATGATGAAAAATTTAGCTTATGCACTCTTTAAGATTACCCAGTTTTTCTTTTGTACATATAAACAGAAAAGACATGAGGTCATACATGAGGCATGGGCAATATGGAGAAAATTGAAGCCCCCTTTTATTGTCCTGATATTCTTCTCCAAGTTCCCTTCTCCAATTTAAAGTGCTATTGCTCTGTTTGAACCAATAGGTTTTGAAAAAGTCACTATCCTTTTAGTGAAGTACAGTCCTTAGATTAGTCATTTATTTGCATCTTGTTATCCCAAATCTTGTTCTGAGAGGAGGCTTTAGCTCAAGTCTCAGAGCTCTCTGATACAAGAAGCCCTCCTATGAGTGAATGGAAACTCTGTCAATGAAATAGTCCAGATACACTGAGCACCTCAAATAGAAGATATTACAGGAAGACCAATCATCCTCTCAAGGTAAATGGTCTACCTATTGCAGTCACAGACTTTGGATTCCTCTAATAATTCAATTTATATTTTTCTAGGTATAATGTTGATTTAAAATATTGCACTATTGATAATAGGTATATGCCGCGCTGGTGCCAGGAAGTGAATAGATGATGACAATAACAAAACTTAAGCCTGTATTCAGGCCTAGTTTCCACCTTGTAAGGAAACAAGTATTTATAATAATCATAAATCCCTTGTGAATGTGAATTGATCTGGTACAGCTTGAAAAGCCAAGGATAAGGAAGTATAAGGATAAGCATAAGGATAAGATTGTCAAAATTCCTTTTAAAATTGTCTTTAAATTCAAATAAAAAAGAAGATATGATCTAGTTATTGGTTAATACAAATATGTAAAATGAATAGCTAATAGGAATATAAATAACAATTTTAGATGAATGTGTTTTTACTCTAAAACACTTTAATCTAAAACTGAGGCAGTGAGGAGGATGGGGTTGGCCCCTTTTCCGTGATAGACAATGATAGGACTAGAGGAAATGGCTTCAAACTGAAGCATCGGAAGTTCCAGAGGAAC
>JAUBOD010000314.1:46715-58940 GCA_032353885.1 Nothura maculosa
CAGGGGGGTTGGACTAGATGACCTCTAAGGTCCCTTCCAACCTTAAGCATTCTGTGATTCTATGATTCTATGATTCTATGATATAAACATACACAATAGGGCAAGAATGCATATATTGCATTCTTTAATGACACAATATTCCTTAGACCTTCTACCTTATTTCTGTCTTCATGTGTCACATGTTCTACTGATAAAGAGATGAAAGACAAGTATACAATTACAGAAACAAAAATAAAACTCTGTATTGGAATATTGGAATATTGGAAAATCCACCATATAAAACATAACTTGTCTTGGATCTGTATTATTATCTCATTGATGTAATTAAGAACCCTGCTGAATATCAATAGACATCCTTAGTACTCTTTATATAAAATATATTCTAATTTATTTGCAGTAAGCAAAACAAAAACATTTGGACAGACAATTCTTAGATTTTTTTCAGGAATCATTTTCTACAAAGAAGGTAGTATCTTTTGTGGAGATTAAAAGCAGAAAGCTAGAAAGCTAGAGAATGAAAGTCAGAGTATGAAAGTTAAGAGTCTTTCAATGAAATACTGGAACAACTGTATCTATAGACCTTAGCTGAGCAGCCTCAGAATACCAAATCATATGATATGCATTATACCAAAGAAAGGCTAGACCTAAGGATTAGAAACATATTTAAAGATGATATTTTTACTTTACTCCTCATCTTTATCATTCCTTTGCAAATTCTTTGCCCAGAATTTCTCAATATTGGCTACTGATATTGAGAGAAAGAAGTCAGCTTACTAAAGAGCTTTTAACTACTCTGAGAAATATAAAAACCAGGACTAAGCTGAAGACCTTTTCCCCAGTCTTTGTTATTTTGGGCAGTGGAGTTGAATGCAGTCCACGATGCTGGATCTCATCACCCCGTGTTCTTCACACACACTTAACCTGGAAATCTCTGTTTTTTTCCATAATGTAAGGAATGTTCACAACATGTTGGCTGACATGTAAAATCCAGGCATTACAAATACTGTAACAAACATGCGGGAAATTAAGACAGGTGTGAGGAAAGCATAACTTGTTGTTCTCTCAACTGAAAAGAAGGTTACAAGCAAGTTGAGAATACTTGTTTCTTGTTTGCAGAAAGGTTTCTGAGAGCAGAGTGATCACCAAGGAGGAACAGTGCGAGCACACTGTCATGTCCACCACAAACTCTGGAGCGATGAAATAGGAAATATATATGCTCCTCTGGGAATCCGTATATGAAATATGGGTAAAGAATACCATCATCAGTTGTCTTAATAACCCTCTATCTCTAAGACTAGCAAAACAAAGAGAAACATTTGTAAAAAAGTGTTATGTCCTCATGTGCCATCTGTTAGCATCTGTTGGTAAATCCCAAAGGGGTCATGTGTGCTGCAATTTGAACATTTTTGTATTTCAATATACTGAGCCTCTTTCAAGAAAATATTAGAAGGCATCACATGTCAAGAAGATATATCCAAATGGAAATGTTCCTGTTAACGTTAACGTTTTTAAAGAAAGAAAACAACATAAGAAAGAAAAACAATCTCCACATGACAGTCTAACATGTTTAAGCCTGGCCTTTATGAAAGGAAGAATAGAGTTCTTTCGCTTTCCTCAGAAGTGAATAGGCTTATTGTATGTCAAATGCACAACCAGATATGAAAAACTTACCCAGACCATCAACACTAGGTCTTTCTCATACTGAAAATATATGCAAATAGTGCAATCAACACTGAACAGACAATGAATTAAACCAACATACAGGATTGTAATGACCATAACTCTGAAATTCCTGAGCAACAGACAAGGTAGGTAACGCACAACATAGGAGTGATTAAAAAATATATAATTATATACATATACATATATAAGATAGTGCCTGAACTTTTCAGAATCACTTTAGAAATTCTCCTCTAAATCTCCTTTCTAGTATTGTGAGCTGAGTTATTATTTGAATTTCCTTTTTTGCATTAGAAATGACACTAAGAAATTAAACCTGTCCAAGAATGCACAAGCCTTTTTCCTGTCTAATATTTATATTTCAAGTGTATTTGGGGACATGACTACAAGCAATGAATAATTAGGCAGGCATGCGGAATCAGAAACATTCACAAAGGTAAATCTGGAAACATTTTTGTCCTGAAGACAATGCTGTTCCTGTTACAGATAATGATACCACATCTGATCCTGACACTGCTGAGTGGGGTGTAATGTCAGTTCTGGATGAGGAGCTACACTGCAGCAAAAATTCTGATCATGAATCCCATGATACCGTATCAACATTTAACAGCCATGACTTCATGCCTAGGAGACAACTGACAAAATGCCAAGTATAGAATCAGTGAAATCATTGTCAAGTATATTTAATATGTTTTAAGTAAAAAGTCTAATTACTATTAACTAGCCAAACTACACAAAGGCATAGGAAGGTGACTCTAATGTTTAGTGGAAGACATTTACAAATACGTTTTCCTTATTTTAAAACTAGACTTTGATTTTGTTTAAAAGCATCTCTCTCTGGTAGTTTCATTTTTTTTCTTTCTGCAAAACTACAGCAATGAGCAAAAGATCAAAATATCGCAGCATTAAGAAAATAGTCTATGTTCCCTTACCACTTGAACAGGAAAATAACTGTAGCATCATTATATCTAAAAAATCAGACACCTTTTTACAAGGAATTAAGATAGTCTTCTTAATAAAGAAATAAGAAGATGCCTTGCAGACTCTAATTTACCCTGTAGTCATCTCTCTAATAACAAAAGATATTTCCATGATTTGATAACAATTTACTCTTTTGTGGGCTCAATTTCTGCTCTCTAAGGACTAGTCACAAACTTTAAATATCTTTCTCTTGTTCTTAGTAATTATTACACTATTATTTATTTCTACGGTGCTAGTGAAAAAGGAAAGTAATCCACTACAAGTGCATAATGCTTCATAATTACAGGAAAAGTAATTTTCTGCCTTATTCAGAGAAAATCAACAATTAATAATGAGAATAGTCCAAATTTCCCAAATTTGAGTGATTTTTGAATGTCTACGGTATAATGTTTTATTTGATGTTAATTTTTTTTTAAAAAAGTTTAATTACAATTTCAACATTTTGAACAAAGGAAACAACTTTAATTCTGAATTGGTAAAAAGTGCTATTAGCTCCGAAAGGCTTTCCAACAAAATCACACTACGTCAAATTTATAATTTTGATCTTTCTAGAACAATAAGAACAAATAAGCAAAAATTTCTTCTAAAATACATGACATTAAACTACACCAGAATGATGCAAAAGAAGGCACAAGTCTTTTTTTTTTTTACAAATCCTTTGCAGTTCACCTTTAAGCTAAAGGTCATCAAGTGAGAATCTATGCGTTTGAAAGCACTTGAACTGCTTGGGGAGTTCGTCTCATCTGTATTATTCATACATATTTGTAGATTATAAATCACAATGGACTGAAATGTTTCTAGTCTTTCACATCAGCAGGCGTCCAGAGAGCACTGTCTTTTATTTACTGACCGTGTTAAAAATGGTACACTTTTCTCTTACTTTATAATACTATGCTGTCTGACCAGTTCAGAGAGATCTCTAATAATGTCTCAGTCCATCCATGGGTCTCATTATGTTGGTAGGAACTGTCATGCAACTCTGAATGTGCAATAAGTGCAGAGGTACAGTAAATGGGAGAAAAATATGAGAAGCCTTCCACTTTCAGATGCTGTAGAAAGATATTTATTCCTACTACACTGGATGAACTAAAAGTTGAGGAGAAAAAATGAATACTTTTCTCCATGGCCTTTTAAATTTAAACAAAAAGAGGATTTAAGGATACATGTTACTACAGAAAATGTGAGATCTTATACAGTGCAAGACACACACACACTTAGTTTTTCTTATATTAGATCTATTTTTTAAGCGCAGTAGTACATTGATCTCAATGGAAGTTCTGTTTAAAAATCAATGCTATGACATGGCCCAGGTAACAGTATGGTGATGATCCATAAAACTCACAAATAATGCGATTTTGGCATAGATCTATCACTTTTACTGTGGATATCTCAACTTTGAACATACTCCTGAACACATCCTGTAACAATGGCACAATTGTATCCCAGGATTTCAAATGCATAGAATTTTGAAATGCTTACACTGTCATTTCTTAGTCTTCATTCAAGTGTATGTACTGACTTGTATAAAATGTACTATAAACAACGCTTCGATTTCAAGATAAATAGTGCAAAACATTGAAAAATAGGAGATGTGAGATTTGTCTAAGGATTTTTGATGCAAAGCAAAGAGAATTTATTATAGGATATATCTTCCTAACTTTGGACCTGATCTTCCTATTTGTAAGCCAAAAAAAAAAAAAATTTATTAAATGAAATGGGAGGGAAGCCACCCATTCACTCTCTGTCTGTACCACATTACTGCTGCTTCTGGCATGACATTTCCTAGAAGATGAGATAGAGTCAAGAAGAAAAGGAGTTGGTGAAAATGCTTTTCACTTTATTAACCTACCTCTCAACAATACCCAGATTTAACACTATCTATCGTCCCATACTACTCTAGTTCTGTTTGGTTCACTCACATACGCACAAATTTCACCGCTAAAGTGAATGCTGCAATGAAATAAACCGTCTTACATCCACTTACATCATCAACAATGATTTTAAAATTTTACTCTTGCAGGGTATTTTTTACACCCAACAACTTGCTACGTAAATTATTATTATCCATAAGCTAAACAGAAGTGATCTATTCAGATCAAAAGAATATTTGCTCTTTGCAAGTAAAAGACAGAGAGCTTCTAGGACAAATTTCCTCATTCAAAGACCAATAGTTTGGCCACATCCACCAAAAGCAAATGAAAGGCATAATTTCAACTGTTCGTGAAAGCTGCTGTTTGAATTTATAGCCCAGTTGGTGGGAAATTCACACAAGCTGTGGAACCCCTCTGCACACGAGAGGAGCTGACCACAAGTCTCTCTTTCTAGAAAAGCAAATTGACCAGCGCATCCCAGCAAAGTACTGGGAGAAGCCAGAGGGCAAGAGCAAAGTAATCTCTCCAACACCACTCCATTTCATATTCACAAAAGCTAAAGCTGGAGCCCAGAAGTTTCACTTCTATTGAGTGTCTTATCTACAAAACTAGAAAGTGACCCATTCACTGCTTTGCTCAATGGACATTCCAAATAAACTAGAACATCTTTCCCCAGAGAGATTTTGATTCTCGTGCCTGAATCAGACAGAGAGCACATTTAGGCTGGGGTCTTCTGCTGCTTAGGAGAGCAGCCTAACCACCATCCTATTAGGTGTTCAAATGTGGAGCTCCCTAAATCCCTCCTGTGGGATCAATGGCATTTGCCATACCACATTTAAATATTAATTGAGCAAGAGAGTGTGAATGACTCTTTAAGCCTGACTAAGAGTTAAAGCATCCTCCTGAGACATGGAAGTTGTGATTTCATATACCCTTAGGCAGAGCAAGGAATTGAATGTAGGGTTCCCATAGTCGCATTTCTCTTTTCACCCAGCTGCAAATCTAGCCTGAATCCAGCTAGCACCATTCAGATCAACAAATGGTTAAGGATCCCAAGGCTGCTTTGTTCCATTAACTTACTGTTCCCAAAAAATGCTTTATCCTACTTGTAACCAACCCCATGTTTGCTCATCTGAAGTGTCCAAGGTGCTAAAGTATGGCATCCCTCCATTTATGCCTCTCCATTTTTGAAATACTTGCACTATATCACTGAACTGGGACATTTTTACACCATCATCCCTATAGTGCCAGATGCATAGTATGGAAAATTGCAGGGATGAGATGCGTGACCTGTATCTAAAGGTAGAGCAAAAGTTTGTCAGAACTGAGGAATGAATTGGAGGATATTCCCTAGTCCCCTAGTATTATTTAAGCTGAATATCTGTACAAGAATGTCTTTATGTTGGAAGCTATCTGAGCAGAAACTCTAAGTCCATTCATTCCTAATTGTTCCACATCTGAAGGAAGCTGCGGCACATCTGTTATTCCACCACAAAAGTGGAATCTTTTATGAATTTGACTGCACCTATCATGCTGAGGGACCTATCATGCTGAGGGAATGTTTCACAGCATTAAAAAAAAAAAAAGAAAAAAAAAGAAAAAAAGTTTTCTTTCCAAACTGTGCATCCTTTTGGAAACTAACTGGAGCCAACACAGATGTGGTGAGAAGCACAAATCCCTATTTGGAACATAGACGGTTCCAGAAAAGCATCATTTTTCTGCTGTTGGCAAGGAGCAGCAAGCTCATTTATATCTTTTTCTGAGAAGCAAGAGGGGACACTAACTCTAAATGTCCCAAAGTGTTTGTTATTTTATTGCAATTAAGTGACTAGGAAAGGGAGTAAGTGATGCCATACAAAACTGCAGTGACAGTGAGAGCTTTACCGTAAAGCAATAAAAAAATACACCAGCAGTATAAGGTGGTTAAGGGACTTGGAAACAAGATCTATGTTCTGGGGTAGTAATCCAAATCAAGGTAGCAGGGAGCAGAAATTTTGATGGCTTATATTAAGTGAGGTATTCTCAAAAAATACCTAACACTCCTTACCAGCATTTTTTTGGTTCTCTAATGGATCCCAGGAGTAATTCTAACAAAGAAGTCAGAAAATGTGAAATACTTTGCGACATCTGATCTAGTCCTCCGAGATTAAGACTGAAGGGCTACAGGCTAGCAGATTGGAGCCACCTGAATTGTCCCTGCCTGTTCTCTGCTTATTCTTCACATCAACAGATATATTTGTTTCCTGGGGCTTTGAGGGTCACCATATACTATCACCAAGCATATATACATGTATAGTATATACATACATACTATTAACAATACTTACAACAAATAATATGCCTTCATACAGATATATGACTTTATTGCTAAGTATTACCATAATTCAGCTTCCTACTTCTGCTAACATGGATAAAATGTGCATTTAAAGTAATTGTGTAAATAATATTTATTTTGTTGCTTTGACATCAAGAGTAAAGAACACACCATTAAAAGCATAAAGAGAAAAATATAATAAATGTTAAAATATTATATATGTGTGGTTCTCTTTCTTTTTAATTTATTCAGCGGTGATAAGCATATATCTTTCAGATCGATTTTTATTATTTCATTTTGAAGTCTTTTTTAAGACAAAAATAACCTTTCAATATCTTTGAGAATAGATATTTGGAACATGCCGAAGTTTTATTTTTTACAGGTTTTATCCCTCCTTCTGAGCTTAAACTATTAACTTCAGACAACTTAAATTTATATGTTGTCCAGTCTGCTGAAGCTTCTTTTTTCTTTGAATATTTTGTCAACAAATAAAATAAAGCTTACAAATAGCAAGTATCATTCCTATTAGTGTTCCTGCCTTTGTTTGTCTCACTCCTTCACTGATGAAGGTGAAGGTGAGGCTGGTATAGTGAATTTGTGCTTCCAAGATTATGTAGTAGGAGATATTTAGAATATTGCAAATACAGTAAATAGCAGCTATTATATTTCTAATATATCTGTCTCTTTCCAGAGCCAAAAGCCAGATATATGAAAATGCAAAAGATATTAGCATGTGATCAGAGTGTTGCAATCTAAAGCAATTTTAAAAAACAAAAAGCATGCAAAATCCACTATACACAAAAAGGTGAAGTGGAAAAACAGATTCAGATTAATGTCTCAATGCTATGCTGTGATACCTGCTCTCATCCAAACCCATTGCTGTGGCAGAGGGATGTGCTGAAGAGGTCTATCTGATTTTCAAGGGCTGTACACTAGATCCCTGACATCAGTTAATTCTCAAGTCTGTCATTTTTAATGCATTGTTCAAAAGGTATTAATCTGCCTGCTGATCAGTCAGAAGGAATCTGCCATTCTGCATATGAAATGAGCATTCTATCCCAAAAGTGCACATCAGAACGTCATTTCTTGACTTTGACTGAATTACTCTCCCAGTAGAAAGGGTTAACAAGTAAAAAATAATATAGTTCAAAGGATCTGTTTGTAATAAATGATCTACCTCCTCCTTTTTGTAAAAAAAAAGGTGTTGGGGACATATATTTTTCATATATAAATACTATACAAATATTGTCATGTTATTAGAAAGATTTGGAGAATTAAAATTCTTACAGTAATCATCATATTTGCCCTAATATCCATAACTATATAAACAGACCAAAATTTAAAACAGTGCAAGGAATTTGCCTGTAACTGTTTGCATGCAGACTAAGGAAGAGAGAAGGAAGAAAGGAAGAAAGGAAACAAAACCAGAGAGATTGGCAGAACTAGCTTATAGGCAAAAAAAAAACAAAACACACCCACTATTCCAATGATAAAGCTGTAGAAGTCTACACATACCTATAGGTATTGCCTAGGAAGCACTTCAAAATGCTCTTGCATTTAAAAAATATTTATTTGAATAGTGCTGTCTTACTATTGTACTTAAACAGTAATTGCACATGGGCTGTGTGTAGAGAATATACACTAGGAACAGGAGAGTTTATGTCTAAACCAGTTTTCAAGTTTTCTAATATTTTGTCAATTATTTTATAGCTTTTAGCTTAGGGATAAATTTGAAGCCAACATTTCCCTGGTGAAACCTGCAACAATTGAGAAATGTGTACTGAAACAAAAGAAAAACCAGGGTATTGAGCAAGCCGAACAGAATTCTAGCATTTCATTTCATATTTAATAATTACTTTTTACAGATCCCTTTGACTAGGAAAGCTTTTATATCTCAAAGTTTTACTGCACAACTATAATGCTCCAAATCTCCAGATTTTTTCCTTATTTCATATTCTAAAATATACATATTGTCTGTTTTCTGACATGAGACAGCAGTTTCAATTTCAAACAGGAACAGCTTATCTCCAGTGCTATATGTAAGATTTAACAGCTGAGAATTATTTTAAAGGCAACCTGTAAAACTCACTATTGTTACAGTTAGCAGGAAATGGCTAATTTGTTCATATATAAACAGACACCTCATGTTTTGTTGTATAACTATGGCAACTTCCACAAATGACTCATCTAGAACTTTTGTTATTTTATGACTCAGACTTATTAATGTTCATTTACTCTATTACTTCTAGCTTACAGTACACTATCTCCACTTACTGAAACTCTTCTAAATGATTTTCTTATGTCTGAAGGTCCCTGTTGAGCTGCCTCAAAAAATCACTAGCAAAAGTACAAAAAAAAAGAGCCTTGTTGATAGGTGTGAGTACTACTAATAAACTCAGAGTTTAACTCTGCGCACCAGCAGTGTTAGGTTCTGGTTATTACATGATGACAAGACCTATTTTATATTCAAAGTAATAAAATGACTACAGTATGTGACAAGGAGATAAGTGCCCTCACATAGTTTTCTTCTAAGTGGATTGGTTCTTCAGTATATGTTAAGGTCTTCCAGATTTATCCCTTGTGGTTGGCTCCATGCCAGGGCTTGGATTCCATTCTGGTGTGCAGTGTGCTCAGTATTCTCAGGTGCTGGTGTATTTTTATGCCTTTGTTCTTATTTACAGCTTTTTCTTAGGGTTGCTTTGAAGTGCGAACAATCATGTTGGAACACACTATAAAGTTTCTTTCCACATACAATAATCTTGTCATGTTGCCTTGAGTTAACCCATCTTGAAGGAGAAAATGCAAGGAGAACTAATAACTTTCACAAAGAAAATATGTATTTCTTGAAGAAAATTAATAATTTCAGTGTACTAGAAACTATGCGAGCATTCTCAGTACAAGATAAAGAACTTGAAATCAAGATTTGCTTCATTGTACTGAACTCCAACAGTGGTTACTAACATAGTATTTTTTCTGACTTCATAACTCCTCTTTTTAATAACTTTACTATTATAATATATGCCAAGCTTGTATACCATAGTTTAATGAGGAGAGGTGAAGTGATGCATTAAATGTCCATGATGCAAATCCTATTCTGATATTTTTCAGTTTCAGATAGTCATCACAAAAAGACAATACTAAGAGTCTCCAGGTTATAAAGAAGCAAAAGCATCCCACTCTCGATAGTTAATTCAAAATTAACTATCAAATTTTCAAAAAGCCAAAATAACACCAAAATTGTAATGATGCATCCATTTTTCTTTCAGAATACACGTATCCAGAAAATAATCAGGCAGTGAAAGTAGATGAGTCACCACATTATGCTGCACTTTTAACCAAACTTGCTCAAAAACAGCTAGAACAATATTGAATGAGAGCAAAAATTAAGCAGAGGATGAAGCAAGTAAGACTGTGTGAAATAACATGAAAAAATCAGAGTAAGGCTCTGAAATATCATTTCAGAGATTTTTTGAATTAGAGCATTTATCTCTAAATAAAATCCTAATTACTTGAAATTAATCTCTTGTAGGATGTTTTCATTTAAAAAAATCTTATTATAGTTTATTTCTCTTTTCCAATACTTCTAATATTTGTTGGTTTTTTTTAATGTTTTCCTTTTTTTTTTGTGGTGGGGACTGGAATATCCAATTGCATAGAGACTGTTGGACTTCGATCACTAATTATTAAATGCTTGTATTGCCATTCTTTGCAATTGCACTTTCAGTGGTGTTACAGCTTTGAGAATATGGCTCTGTTTTTTTTGATCAAGGAGCAGGAGATAGAAGAATCTAAGTCTGTGCACAGCCCTGCTTCTGATTATAGCTTTAGATGAGTTTAGTAGGAATCTTCGACATAAATTTGCCCTATATTAGGGACCTGAATAAAGTCCAAGTAAGGATAGATTAAGTGTCTGGACAACGTGATTTTTTATATCTTCTGCGAGAAATGTACTAATAACTAGACAGAATAAGGGAGTGGGAGCCACATGCAAAGCCCATTCAAGTTTCATAAAGTTTTTGATTACCTTCTATGGTCTTCAGAAGAGCTGTTATACAAACTTAGTTAAGTTTCTAACGGGTGGCAACACTGCCTAAACCAAAAAAGACATTTATGATCTTCAAAAAGTCCAAGAAGTGGAGATTAATCCAGAGAAGAAATAGCAGAGAAGAATGTGTTCTATTTAACCATCACACACTTGCATGCATAACAGATAAACATCCTCCCTTTCACACTGGATCAAGAGCCAAGGGAGATAGCGCATACTTGAAGCCATCAACCACTTAAAATTGCTATTGTCAAAGCAATTTTTTACAGCAGACTGATTTGTATGCAGACAATTTTTAATAGCAGAGAAAGAGTTTGGGACTGTGTGTTAGAGTACACAAGTGATTTCCAAAAGACATTTGAAATGTAAAAATTCTAGAGGCAGTCTACTTCCTTTCTCCCCTTCCCTGCAACATGCATTCACATGCACACACGCACCATCAACTTCCACTGACATTTCTTCATTACTATGAAGAAGCCTTGGCTCTCTTGAGGGATTTTGCAAAGAATTGCTCTTCTTTTTAAGTAAGGCTACACACTTCTATCTCTATAAATAATTTCCATAAGTTTATATTCCAACAAAACATATGATTTCAGATCTTAAGATGTATCAATGTGTTGATGTTAACAAGGTCCTCCTATGAATGTTTTCAACTCTTCTGAGAGGTACTTGATTCTTTCTGGTGATTTCCACATGTCAGATTTGCAGAAGGCATTAGGACAGCCATTGATATCAGTGAGTATAGCTGGAGAATAAATAATGACTTAGAACCCATACTTCTAAACTGAAATCTTTGCTTACTTGAGCTAGGAAAAGGCCCTACTCTGGTAGAATATTATCAAAGCCTAATATTTCTGAAGGAGATACTGACTTCTTGTAAGAAAAGTAATACTAAAATAATCAGAATATATTAACTAAGAATAATCAGAATATATTAACTACCTTTAAGAAGGCCAATGGGATCGTGGAAGAAGGCCAGTGGGATCCTGGCCTGCATCAGGAATGTTGCCAGCAGGTCAAGGGAGGTGATTCTGCCCCTCTACTCAGCTCTGGTGAGGCCACACCTGCACCTGTGTGCAGTTCTGGGCTCCCCAGTATAAGAGGGATGTGGAGCTTCTACAGAGAGTCCAGCGGAGGGCAACAAAGATGATTAAGGGACTGGAGCATCTCTCGTATAAGGAGAGACTGAGTGAATTGGGCCTGTTTAGCTTGGAGAAGAGAAGTCTGAGAGGTGATCTTATTAACATGTATAAATACATGAAGGGGGACTGTAGGGAAGAGGGGGCTAAGCTTTTTTCAGTGGTGGCCAGTGATAGGACAAGGGGTAATGGGTG
>JAUBOD010000314.1:59040-115918 GCA_032353885.1 Nothura maculosa
CTAGGTGTGCCTGCTGGAGCGGGAAGGTTGGACTAGATGATCTCTAGAGGTCCCTTCCAACCTTGAAGATTCTATGAATCTATGAACTACATGAGTGTTCCTTTCTGTCAACCATAGTTAGGGCAAACATTGATTTGTCTTTTATAAACTAGGATGTGAACACGGAGACAATCTTTCCTTCTAGTTGAGTACTATTTAAGGTTTAATATTCTCATTAGTTTAGAATTTTGGTGGGAAAGCAAGAGTCTGTTTTTATTGGAAAAATTGTGGAACCATGTAACAGCTGTAAGCACACTGATTGAAAGAGAAACTCACCAAAAAACACTTTACAATTTCAAATCACTACACTTTCAAAATACAGTAATAAAGGTGATGAAAGAATATTTATTTTCTTTATACTACAGACAAAGAGGCCAGAGAAGCATTTACTGTTTTGGTTTCAAGATAAGCACATGTGGAGTTCACAATACATTTTGACAGTGACAAGATAAATAAGATCATTAGAATCATAGGGTAGACTTTGTGAAGTCACAATATGATAGTGTTATGAAGATTATGACACCTCAGTATTTCTATGATAAATTGTTTTTCCATAACAGTATAAATTCACAGTGTAATTTACACATTTTTTAATTCTCACTTGGTCATATTTTGTAGTCGCATTTTTAAAAAAATACAATTTAAATAACAATTTTGAATATTTTTAAGTGATATTATTGTAGGAAAGAGTAAAAAATAGAACTATTTTTTTCACTTACACGGTGCTGTAAGACACATGATGTAGTAGGTTAAGCAGAGAATTGGAAATTGGAGCTTGAGAGTTATTCCTTGTTCTTACACTGACCCATTGCTTGATCCTCAGAAGCCACTGACCTCTCTACCTCAAATTCATCAAATAATTAGTTTTAGATGCACCAAGGAGCCATGGACCTCAGAACTGTGGTATAAGGTACAATGCGGCAGGCAACAATGCGGCAGGCAACGAGTCCTAATTTTTGCTAGGCAAAACAGCATCAGAAGCTGAGCATCTTCCTGTAGTAATGTGCCATTAGTCTTCACACATATTCTTTATAGCTTGTCTGTATTGGCTGTTCAAAAAGGAAATTATTCCACCATTTAATTCACCATGAAACTTTCTATCCAAATGTATGGGCTTGCCCATACATGTGTACCACATTGTTGGTACAACAATGTTGTGTTATACCACAACAGTACAATCCATATGTCTACTCTAAAATACATTATTTCCTTTTTGATTTTACTAGCCTCTAGTACTAGGTGGAAAGATGTATGTATCAAATTTTTATGAAATATAGAGAAATATTTCTATGTAAAAACTTCGGTATTCTCTGAGTATACTGCTGTGCTCCATTAGGAAAATACATCACTGCATAACCACCTACTTCTCAATAAGTACAACCAGTGTCTCCATAGGACTCCATTCTCAACTATGTCTTAATATGTACATTTAAACACTAAGATCCACTGAGCCATTGTCATGAGCTGTGAGAAATATCCTGGAAAAAAACACTCTAAATGTGCATGCTTTTTAATTCTCCAGATTTTATATATTTATACATCACCCTCAAATGACTCAGAAAGAGCTATTCACAGTGAATGGCCTAAATGACTTAAATGTAATAAAAAAACAGAAAGCCTGCTAATGCTGCCAATACAAAAATCTCTAGAATTGCCTCTGCTGGCCATCCTGGTCAAGCATTTTAGATAATTTCAGAGAAGTATCAGGCTACCAGAAAAACTATAGCACTCTGTCATTCAGACACTGCAAAATGAGGTGTAAACACATTCCTGTGGAGTCACAGTAAAGAACGTAATAAGGTGGACTTCACTTCATGAGCACGACAAAGGACTTTGGTGTCCAGTAAACAAACAACTGTAATTCTTAAAAGTGTTTGCACTCTAAGTAATTTCTGTCATTTTTCATAAGAGAACCTTTCTGCCATCCTGGATATGCAAGTAGTGTTCCTATGTTTCTCTTATTGAGAAACTCAATTGAGAAACTTATTGAGAGACTCATTGTCTCATCTTAAAAAAAGTATTTTTTTCCTCTGAATTTCTTTCTTTCTCTGCTTATCTTCATATAACTTAATTGTATTATTCCTCTTATAAAATATTAGGAATTTTAACTCTATCGAAGGATCTCTCAGATATAGAGAATTCTGATACATACCAAAAGACAAGGCCTTCTTGAAATGCTATGTTTGAAAAAAGCCTAACACAAAATTAAAATTCTACACTGTTTTTCTATCCAGATTTCCACATCAAATTTCAAATTGGTTACTTCTCTACAGAAAAATCGTTTTTGAATTGTTATGCCACTATTAGATTTTGCACCAACATGTATATTCCTCTTGGTTTTTAGATTGATTTACTTTCCAAAATTAACTGCAATGCAATTGTGAATTATGAGATGTATTGCTCTTATAAAATAAATTTCCTAAGTTCTCCCTCTCCTTCATTCACTACTACTGTATTAAATATATTTGAGAATATTCCACTTTCTTCTTTTCTTTTTTGCAGAGGTAACTCATGTTATTCTAAGGAGAAATGGTATTTTAGAGCTACACATACTTTTTCATCATTAAAATTATTTAAATTGACATTAAACATTATAGCCTACTCTCCACTCAACATTGACTCAGTATATTCTCTGTTTCTCTAAGGCCAGAATTTAGATATTAAATGCTTAAGGTGTATAAGGTGGGGGAAGGACTTTATGCCCATAGATTCAAAGCCTTTGGTCCAGTTGTGTGCTGGGACCATATTTCAGGATGAGATGCAGACAGACACTCATGGTTTCCTTTCTTCCTTTCCCTCCTTCCCCTCTCCCACCCCACAGTGTTTTCCATCAGGAGTTGGACATGTGGACAGAGACACTCTAGTAGACCCCACCACCCAACTGTCACACATCTCTCAGTATAAGTGTTCACCAAATCACAGAATGGTTAAGGTTGGAAGGGACCTGTAAGAGATGTAGTCCAACCTTCCTGCTCAAGCAGGGTCACCTAGAGCACATGGCACAGGGTGGCATCCAGGTGGGTTTTGAAGACCTCCAGGGAAGGAGACTCCACAATCTCCCTCCACAACAGGCTGTTGCGATTCCAGTGCTCTTTTTTTTTTCCATGTTTTACACTCCAGATAGATTAAAATCTTTTTTTTTTAAAAGAAGCAACCAGCCTAGACTGTTACAGCACATCTGTGCATCTGTTTGATAGATTCTCTCATTGACTGGAGGAACTCAAAAAGTTGCTGTGCCATTATTTAAAAAATGCACTTTATTGTATTCAGTAAAGCTACCTCGAACATATGAAATCTCTTTGGTAATTAGATCGAGCAAATTCTAATGCTTAAAGGCTCAATCCATATACAGTTCTTAAGCATGTACTCCTGTGCTGTCCTGGATCAAGTCCCTTTATTCCTCATTTAGGACACAATTTGAAAATATATGCTACCATGCAGTGTTATATAATTCAGCTCTATTTGAGAAGGATAAGCCAAGAGAAGGTCATTACTGGCAAAAAGCAACTAGAAAGGAATAGAACAGACTTTGTGGTATCTGATTCTGTCCATTTTATATTTTAGACTGAAATGAACTTGTTTCTACAGTATGTTCCAGCATATTCCCTTGGTCTCCTTTGATATGACTGGTATGCTCTGATGCAGCAGCTCATATGGAATACATATGAAAATCACTTGATTTGTATTTATTTTTTTTATTTTAAACAATCAGGGGCGAAAGTATGAAAAGAAAAATATGCTGGTAGCAGAACTTGACAGAAACATATGGGGCGGTCATGTACTTTCAAGAGCAGCAGAAAAGTACGTAAATGTGAAGTGTGTAATGTAAAAATTAACTCATTCAGTCTCAGAAACCAGTGAACTAGTGTACTCTTTTACTGAAACGGTATTTGTGTCTATTTTATTGTATCTTAATGATTAGAAGAGTTCCCCAAAAGTTTTCTGCACATACGCTTTGTGTATCAATTAAAAAAAAATCAATACTAGGTTTAAATTTCCAATGAGAAATATGAGTACAGGTTGCTCCATTTGCTTGCACAGAGCCTCAAGTCTAATTTAAAGCTATATCTTCAACCTTTTGATCCTTGCTTACCTACAGCATCATTGCCTTAAAATGTATAAAGGAAAAGGAACTCTTGCAGAATTAGCTGCCACGAGTATAACTCAAAGAAGCAAATTGATCCCTACTGATCAGAAATGAACATGAGGAACCTAAGTCAGAGAAATTTAACTAGCAGTTCGTAGGTACCAGAGTTTAAGGGAATAAAGCAATATACTGTAAGAACCAGCAGAGGGTGCTTCCTTTTTAGGGCTGGAATAGGAGTGAATGTCATGAATAACAGTAAAAAGAATTTTGCCTACCTTCCGTTTGCTGAAAAATTTGCACCTATCGCAGATAATTTTTGTTTTCTGTGAAATGTAGGGTTTTTTTTTCAACCAATACATATTTGTACAATACTGAACTATATGCATTTTTAAAACATAGCCCTCTATCCAAATCTGTATTAGTTGACCATGAGATAAAGTTTATGTGCTTTTTTTACATCATTCTTTTTTAAAAGAAACAATTTCCCACACTTAATTTCAGGTATGCAACACCTAGGCAGTATTTTCACCAGAGCAGCCTGTGGAACAGGATGAAGTGCTACTAATCTATAAACTGCTATTTGCCTGTGAACAGTTATTTTTTCAGGTTTCCTCAGGAATTCTCCATAATGAATGTAACATTTTACTGACTCTACACCATCACTAGGGATGACCAGGTGACCAAGTAAAGCCACCACCACCAACAAAAAAAATCTCTATATCCATTATGCTTCCAAAATAACCTATTGTGTAGTCCATGGAGGGCTATGTATATTAATACAACAGCCTAAGACAACCTAAATCCTGTTACTACTATTTCAGAATTGTCTTCTTTGGGAAAGCCAGTATCTTTAGGGATTTTTTTTTTTTTTCTTGAGGAGACTAAGTTGAAATTTTCCTTGCAGTGCAATCCCTGTTAGTCTGATCCCCAGCTATGAAAGCAGTGCACTGATTTCAATCCCAATCCTCAGAATAGCAAATCAAGCTCTGAACTGTCAAGCTAGCCTGGTTTTTCTTTGCCTATTATTTTTTAGGTTTGATAGTAGACTTTAATTAAATACTTGGAAGATTACCTTTTGCTAAATATGTCACAAGCAAACAGATTCTACAGCCAAGACATTCTTTCACCTGAGAACATTTATCTTTAAAAGGTAGCAAATTTCCTTGGACAGCAGCCATTCCTGGCAGCAGATCTCAGCGCTCAGTAGGAAATCCATGTCTTTGAGTTTTGAACTAGTCCATACAGGAATTAAAACACAACATTAACAGTCAGAATTAGTTGTTCTTGGTGGGTAAGTGTTTTATAGCTGCATGGGGATGTAAGAGCAGAGCTGCAAGTTTTAATCCTTTTTTAGAAAATGCTGTGATTAACTGCATGACTTCACTTATTGTTAAGGTAACAGATGGAAGTGCCACAGTGAAATATTTCCTTTTTATTTACAAACAATAGAAAGTCTTTCTACTGATAGGAATTAAAACATTACAGAAACATTGGTTCCACAAGCTTAAACTCTTTCATGCTACCACATGCATTTTTCATGGAAAGTCAACATCTTTAACATTTTTGCACTGTCTGAATTTATCATCCATAACTTTTTTGTGATTCCTGTTCAAATGAGTTTGCTTCTTTGGAAAGAATTATGTACCTACCGTATAATGAGCTAATTAACTAAAGAACAAAAGGTACCTTCTGTTATATGTGAGCCATAGCTAGCTCCTAGACATAGGCAACTCATTCTTTATTTTTAAAGGCATTCTGTATTGCTAATTTTGATGTCAGACATCCTGTATCATTTTGTACAGCACCACAAAAGGACTGATAAAACATTAAAATGAAAATTGGCTTTAAAAAAGCCCACACACCACATCTTACCACCAGTATTATGAATTTTGAGAGGTTTGTAAAAGAGATGCACTTTGATCAATTGCAGGGTTTCGAAGGAAAATAACACTTTTATGCTCTTTGGCAATAGCACTGAGGAATGGACAAAACTGACAGAAAAATATTAAAGCTGCATAAACAAAATAAGGCAGGGATTTTATCAAATATTGATTGTCTTAATTCACAGCAAAAGTCTTTGTTTATTACAGTATATTAAAAATATATTTTCTTTTTTCTAGGTAATTTCTCCATAGACACGGTACAACTTGACAATGCATGTAAAGATATCTTACCTTGCTAGAATGCCCCAAGCACAAAGAACAGTAAGATATTTTAAACATCCTAGAGTTAGATCTTAGTACATTTAACAAAATATACTAATATAATGATTTATAATGTGGTTGCAAGTGAGCATTAAACAATGCATTTCCTTTTAACCTATAGCAATAGTCATCAAAAGATATTCAAATAATTAAAAATGTGAGGTAGTTAAATCTGGGAGATTCTGTGAGATACTGTAAGAGTAAGAAAGCACTACCTGTGCCCAACATGTACAAATAGGTCAGTTGAAGCAGAAGGATACTGGAATAATACTCTTACATAAATGCCAAGAAAAATATTCTTATTGCATGGTTCCTATAGCAATTACAATAATAATTTCATTATCTATACATAAGCTATGAAATACAGATGTAAATTTGGCTGACAGATTCCTGGCAAGTGACTACTCTGTCTGTGGTGTCCTGGACTACTTGTACAGCTTCTGTTTGACTTGGAGTGTTTGGGCTGTGGGTCTGCACTGTCCAAAGGATTGCATACAGCTGCACAAAAAAAAAAAAAAAAAAAAAAAAAAAAGGAATATGAGATCATTACAGCCTATATTTTAGAGATTTCTTTCTGCCTCTAAAATTAAATAAAATGAACTAGCTTTCTGCATGAGGGAGATCTCTAGACCATTATTCCTAGTACGTTCAACTTCTTTACCTGCATCATCAAACGTCCAGATTGAACCTATGATCAAAAGAACTCTATCTGCATGGAATAAACATGCTGCTATCCTTAAGAAGAGCTAGGCACTTTATACTACCTGTTCTTTGTTTTGTGATGGCAAAGGATTTGGACCTTTAAATATATTTTGGTAGTAAGCTTTCTTTGTAAAGCTATCCTGTAAAAAGCTCTGAGCAGTGTGCATGCAATACATCTACTTTATAGCAAACATACATTATCAGGATTCAAAAATTGTGCTTTCATAGTTGGAAAAATAACAGATATCCACCATTTTAATTTCTATCTAAATGAACGCTAAAATGGTAATTAGCACATTACATTAGAGCTAAAGGAGAATTTTCTATTGTCGTTAATAATCATTTGCTTTATCTGTGGACACTCGGTCATTTGGGGTAAAATGAGTGCATACACTGAACCAGAAACTCCCTTCCCACTTGCATCTAAGTCTCACAAAAGTTCTTATTCAAAGGTCAGCTGCCAATCTTTACATACATATATACACACAGAGATCCTTGGTGGGAATAAATTCCAAGACAGTTGGCTACAAGAGCATATAGATAGTATTACTTGAGGTAAAGTTGAATAAATCTTTTATATTTGTTCTTTTGTCCTTTCCAGAAAATGATACATCCATACATCTTGAGCTACTGTATTTTCTAGTAATATATAATGGAACATAAAAGATGGAGAGAAATATTCATTATAGCATCTAAAATAAAACGTCTCTTTCTGATCACCACTGCCTGTTATACCTGACCTTCAGCCCTTCAAATCGCACTTTAATATAAGGATTAATAAGGCATAGCTTGGAATAACCTCAAAACTGAATTTGACCCATTTGAAAGTCACCAGCAGTCTCCTCATCTTTTGAGATCAGCTACAGACCATCTTGTTTAACAGAAAAAAACTGTTATGCAAACTCAAGTCCCTTCACTGTTACTCCCTGTCCGAATGGGAGAGTGAAAGACATGATATAGTGCAGCTTTCACAAGGCAGAGCGCCTTAAACTCTTTCTCAGAGAAACAACAGAAGGTGGTCAGAGCTCTTTCTAGGGATATTAGCTCCTACACAAGTCTTCCATGCAGAAGAGAGAAGAAAGCAGAAGAGGGAAGAAGGCAATTCTGCTGACTTCCTTCTCTGGCAGGCTTCTTGTAAAGTCACAGAGTCCTGGTTAGGTAGTACTTCCACAAAAAGGACAGATGTTTTCATAGAAAGAAAATGAAAAAAAACCTATAGGGATGCAGAAAAATTCATAGGCTGTCAATATATTTCCTCTTATGCGCTCATTGTGTTCTCAGTGATTTCTTCAGGAGGCTGTTTACATACAATAAAATTGAAAAGACATTTGATTCCTTAAAAATCTCTGTAAACAAAGGAATGTGATTTCAAGTGAAACCACGTAGAAAATTTTCTTGGTGCACAATCAATGTTGAAAACACAAAACAAACAAAAATCAGCAATGTCTCACTTTTTAATAATAATAAGTAACCTAATTCATAATTTTCCTATTATGCTAACGAGTAAGACTCTGAAAAAAGAGAAAAAAACCAGAAGTTTTGTATTTTTCTCACTTGGATATATTAGGAACAGTTGTTGTTATAAAAGTATTCTATGAGAGGAGAATCTGATTCACCAATCTTAATAATCCTGATTAAAAATCTGTCAATTTGCATTACTGAATATTTTAATTTAGGGTACGCAAAAGCCTACATTTTTTACAAGCAAAATGATCTGAAAAATTAATATAATGATTCCTTCCCAAGAAAGATAAATAGCTGACAGGCTGTTAAATTTATTGCTGTGTTTAGTTTATGGATTTTTGTTAAATTAGGGAAGAGGTTTAAATTCCTTGAATAGTAGTATAACTTTTAAGAAAATATTTTTACATATAAAATGTTAAAACATATCTAATTCCTTAATAGCAGAAACATCATATATGTTAGCAATGAGTAACTGATAACAAATTTCTAATTCTAATGATCAGCAATGATTCTAATCCAGTTAATGATTTGCTTAGAATTAGATCTAAGAGAAGTTTAAACCATGTTGCAACCACTTGCAAACTAAACCCAACAGTATTATAATTTGATGTGACAGTCAGGACTGCAAGTGTAAGATCATTAACACTTCACAGGTTATACCCTGAAGTAAATCTTACAAGAAGTTCACATAAATAGGGACAGATTTACACAATTATGTAGTTATGAGTATCACTGCATTTCTAACCATAAGTGAATTCTTCTCAATTTTCTATTCATTTGACTTTGATATGCATAAAAACCGCAATCCAACAGAAAACAAGTCAACTCATTCTTCCTTTTTTCTTATTTGGTTTCAGGACATTTATATATCAGGTAAAAGTGTATGAACCTAGACAGTTTCATCTAAGAGAATTTTTGCTTGTGAAAGAAATCAGAAAAGTTTCATTTGTTCCACTTAGGTTTGCATTTTTGCCTATTGTTTGACTGGAATACTACAGGAGAATTGCAGGAGTTAAAGAAAACTTAAATTTGGCAAACACAAGACAAAACAAAAAGATTCCTCTCTGGAAAAAAAATAAAATGAAATGCTGAGAATAATGATAACAAAAATTTTATATAACCCCTGTGGTTGCAACATCAATATTTTGGAACTGTTTTAAAATTAAAAAAAAAATGCAAAGACAAGGGAGAGCTCTGCTTTGTAAGATCTCCGCTTCATTGATATTTGAAAATGAGCAGCTCAAAAACAATACTGCAGCACACCACACACTGATCAAACACACAAACTTCTCACCTCTGGTGCCACTGGTGACATTGTTTGGTTTTTATTTGATAGAGAGAAAAGGGGAATTAGGAAAGCTTTATTTCAGGAGATTATAAATAATTTTGCATTAAAGACCCATAGTCTTGACTGCTGTGGATTTTTTTTTCTTTTTAAAAGTGTATTTTTTAATAGGATATGGATTAAGAATTAAAAAATTGAACAAATGAAGTTATTTGTAAGTAAATATATGTGATTTTGTCCTAAAATACTGCTAGAGGATTCAAGTAACTTCATGTTGCTGTGGAGGTCTTGCGGTACTCTAGTGTTTAGTAGCATAAATTTGAATAACTCTTCTTTAAAGAAGAATTCTTTAAAGAGTTATTTAAAAAAGAATATATATAATGCTTTTTTAAAAAAGTAAGCAATTTTTCTGGTAAAAAGGCAACTCTTGTTTATTTGAAATGAAGTCTTGAGTAAGTAGATGGAGGTAGAGGATTTAACTTTCTGATTGATTTTGATTGATTTTAAAAAGTGAGCTATGAATATGCTTGTATATACATATATATTACATGTTTATTAAGAAACTGGACTGTGCTTATCAAAGATGATCCACACTTTTAAACTTTTCTGAAAAAAACGTTTTGCAACACTTTATACAAAAACACATAACTTTTTTTTATTGCCTACTGAAAAACAATCAAATGTGGAGATTAAGTCAGTGGACAGAGGTCCAATGTAGTGCAATCTCACAACACCTTTACTACTAAGTAAATATTGATATCTTTCCAACTATCTTTTGTCATTCAAGAACTTCAGGGGGCTTCAAATTCATTCTGTATTTGTCGATAGATCTGAGAAGGTGGGTGGACATTGTCCATTCCAATCGTTGTCCAATGAGGTACTTCCTCTTCCCCATCCTCATCAAACATCACAGTACTATATCATATCCCTAATTTGAAGCAGAGTACTTATGCACCCTGGCTTCTGCAGTGTTAGAAATACTAAAGTGTCCTTAAAGTGGAAAGAAGGTATCAAAACAGGTTCAAAGATCTATCTGAAAATACTCTGATGAAATATTTTTAAAAGTACTGTTTTTTGTTTGTTTGTTTTTAATATAACCAAGAGAGATACAGTTTCATTTTTTTTCTGAGTTGGTTCCTTTCTCTGTGTTGAAAACACAAGTCTAAACACAATTCTGATATTTCTTCGTAGAACAAACACGGTTCCTTCATCGAATCTTCAAAATATGTCAGAAAAAAGGGCACAAGAGAGTACAGGGATCGCCGTAGGACAAGATGGATTGCAAAGTGAGATCTCCAGGTGTTCTCAAATTCTGATTTCAGCCTGACTTGTCTGCTATGTATGCCACAAGAAACGCAGATCCCTATTCAGAAGGAAATCAATTAACAATCTAATTTTACATAGATCACAGAAAATCTGTGAAAGATATATACCCATCTGGCAGAATTTACTCCACTTATGAATGGAACTGGCCCAGATTATGAAGCCATTGTACCCAGCTGCAGTTCCTTTGAATTCCAATGGAATATGTGGTTTTATAGACTGTGCTAAAAACTTTTGAGTCCTTATTCACAAATTGGCATGCACTTTCAGAGATCTTTTATGCTTCTGCTGAATAACGGTTACTCAAGTCAGCTTCAAAAATGTTCTTCAAAAATGTTGTTAGGAATTCTTGGTATACCTCCACCTCCCACAAGAATTTCAGCAAAGTTACAGCCACAATAACATGGAGTCCCCAAATTCAGTACACTCTTGGAGAGATTTCATCATAGATATAAACAAGCAGTGATCTAACAGCAGTCCGTAGAAAAAGGAAAATTAGAGGAAATGGTCCATAAGTGAAGGACTTGCAAAGTCACATAGACAGAAATATTAGTCCTATTAACTTTTAGGAGGCAAAAAAGTACCTTGTGAGATACTTTTTTAAATATCTTAAAACTAGAGAGCTATTTGTTTTCTTATAATTTTGGGTAATCATTACATTAAATACTTAAAACGTGCAATAATTCTATTTTTTTCCTGTTTAATTATGCTTTGTATCTCCTAAAAAACAATTGATACTTTTTCTCTAAAAAGGTACAGTAACAATTTGGGAATGTAGTTATTTGTTCTGGGAAGTACTTGAAGACTTAGAAGTAGTATTAAGTTGTAACATTAAAATGGAGAAATCTTATGTGTGGGGAAAATTCTGAAAATGCCGGATAAAATCTTGAAGCCTGTAGATGATAGCTTGATGATAGCTTATGATAATAATTAATAATTTCAATATATCACAAAAACTACTCAGTATTTTTAACATCAGATTCTTTAAGCCCTTTAATGTCAATAATTATTTGATTAAATCTATATCCACTAAACATTTGTCATTAAATTTACTTCTACATGCTGACTTAATCGCTAAATATTACTACTGGCAGTCAATAGTCAAAAATACTTCCCTTCCTAATAAAAATTCTCAGTTGTTAAAACTGAGTCTTCAAATAATTGAACCTATTCTTAAAGCATGTAAAAGAGATTATTCAACTCAAAGTATTTTAAATAATAAATATTTTAAAATATTAAAATTACTATGTAACAAAAATAAATGTGTTCACAATGATGTTGATTCATCACAACAGGTTTTTTAGATATATTATATTTCTTATTTTTTCTATTCGTAAACACATAACCATGAATATCATTTTACTTACCAGTTATCATATTTGGAATTATTTGAATTTCTCACTATAATCCAGTTTTCATTTCTGAACTATTATAGGAACTAATTGCTCAAAGTCTGTTACATGTGAAACTATGAGCTTACACATTTGCAAAAAGCATACTTTTTTCCATGTTGCTGTTTGAAAACTGCATTCTACCTGAAAGTCCAAATTATTATCCTTATTTTTTAATATAATTTACCACAAATTTTAATTGATGAATAATTCTCACTCTTTTTTTCAATATCTTTTTAAAATCCATTTGAACATTTATAGAAAGTTTATTAGACAATATTACAAGGCTTTTTAAAAATGCTTTCTAGTGTCAAGACTTTTAGTTTTCATTTTGTTCTGTTTGTAATCAAGATTGAAAGTTATTTATTTTTACACTTCACTTTCAGACAGCTTACATTTTATATGATTTTGTGAAGTACAAGAAAGTATTTAAATGTTGCTTTTAACTTTTTGCAGCCTTTTGTTTTACCAGACTTTCTGTGTTACTTCACTCTGCATTTTTCTGAAGGCTAGTAATTATTGGGACATGTGGTAGGCGGTTATCACCAGTAACATCACACAGCCCACTCTATGATCAAGATACAATAGGGCAAATGGTACAATTAAAGGCACATTCTTTGGTGCATAACAATAGAAGCCTTGTGACATGGCAAGATTAAGAAAAGACTCAAACATCTTTAAAACTACTCATTACCACCAGTTAAAATGTGCATGTCTGACCTTTATGGTAATAAGTAGTACTCCACTTGTGCACTATGGAGCTAAATAAGCTTTATTTTAGACACACAGAATTCTTTGCAATGACCTACAGTTAGCTTAACTGAACTCAGAGCTGACGCTTACAACGAATCAACCCATCAGTGGTCATAATGATAGGCCATCATCTTTATCAACCAGTTTATAGTGACAGGCAGGAAACAGTACTGTAGATTTTCCTGCCAAATACAGTAGTATTTAAATGTTGACTGCTATATATGTCAGATTAACAAGGTTGCAAAGTTACTGAACAGCCCATTCCCTGAGGTTCAGATTCACCCTGTGGTGCTATTATAGCATAAGGTATATCAAAGATAATTGCTTAGTTTATTATCCTGTTGTCTTTTATGTCAGTCCCTAATTGTGAATTCAGAAGCCTCTTGATCTCCCAGTTCCTTATGGACCTGTTATTAACCCCATTCATTTTAATTAGGATTTATTACTATTTTGATTATTTGAAGCAGAGAATTTTTTAAAAAACACAGATTTCCAAACAACCTACACATCCCTCATACTACTTCAGTAAAAGAGAGATTGATGAGATATTCAGCAAGCATTGTAAATATCGTGCTCTCCTGCTCCTTTTTCATTCTCTGCCAAAATTTGGTACATTGAAGTTCAGAAGTCTTTAGCCAGGAAGACATTAATACTAAGATGTAAAAGTATGAAGAATTTTAAACTGTATACTTCCACATGATTTTACAGAATCATCCCCACAGGAAACTGCAAGTTGACTAATTCATAGCTGTTACTTTCCTCATGACCCTAAAGTATGGTGGTGCAGCTTTCACAGTTCTTACATGCACCTGAGAGAACATTTTGAGCACATTCCACTCAACTGCCACATAAAACCTAAAGAACCTAGAAACGGTTAAAAAACTGTGGCCTGGCTAGTACAGATAAGTAGTCATTCATAATTCCTCCTAATGTATACAATATTAATCTGTATGTACCTAGAAAATCTGACTACTTCCTACACTTCAAAGTCATTGCCTTTTCTACGAGACCTAGAAAGTGCTTCAGGATTCATTATGACATGTGGAATATATAAGCAATAAGGCATGACAGGGAGTGTGGTTATCATAAGATAATCACACCCCTGGGTCATTACAAAGCATGAGGTGCAGCCGAGCACCTCTCATTCCCCCTGGGGTGTGATTATATCATGATAAGCACACTTCATGCAGTTACCTTATTGCTTTTATAAAAAGTCTTTGTTGGGAAGAAAAACTGTATTTTTTGCTTAAAGATGATAAAGTTGGCAGTTTACAATGTTCAACAGTACTTTCAGGGAAGCTAGATGGTTTATATGTATTAATCTACTCCACTAGAATGTACATCTGCCAAAGCCAATCACAGTTCATCAATCAAAGTGGTTTCCCATTATTCTACATGTATTCGAAGGATTCATCTTGGAAAAGAATGTATGCATGGTCCAGACAGTCCCACAGTCATTGACTGCTCACTGGACACCTATTTCTTTGCCCAAAATAATAATGAAAAAGGAAAAAAAAAATAACAAGCTAAGTTACTGAACTAAAAGTTAAAACAGATAAATTTCAGGTAAAATACAGACTTGAAAAAATGGGAAGAAAATCAACCTACAAAACAAGAAAAAGTTTCTTAACTTGCTTTTGCCACTACTAGGTGTTCTTCCACAAATTAAGGGTGACAACTTAATTTAGGGTCCTAGATAAACTACAAAATCCCACAGCTGTCATTCAGATTGTAGCCTAAGGGGCATAATGTGATCTTTTGGATTTACAAACACCTGCCTTGGATTATGCCATATGTCTTCTCAGTGGCTCCAGGGGTGTATGCTCTGTCCAGTACTCTGCTCATTTTGTGCTTTAAGAAAGCATAACTGCATACGATATATTAAGGTTTGCATCCGTTTACAATTTATCAAGTGTGATGGCCATGCTCTGATTTCAGAGGCATTCAATGGTCTGGAAAGGGGCATATGCATGGTTTGAATTTGGCCCTGGGCCATTTATGAATATAGGCAACACTTTTCACCTAACTTGAGGAAGATACAAAATCAGCCATTTAATTTAAATAGGTCCTTGTCACCTTATCTCTCAGATTTAAGAGGCAAGGTTAGGAACACTGTCAGCATCTTGGATGAAAAGGAAAGAAAGAAAAAATCCCAGTAGCCTACTATATTCCAATATTTAGTCTGACATAATAGTCTTGCTCATAAAAGAAGCTTGAAATCCTACTTCTTCCCAAAACAACCTGAGTTCAATTGTTTTGTCTCTATATTTTAATCATATAGGCACAGGATTTTTGTAATTTTTACTTGAATATCTTTCTAAGACACATTGCCAGTTACTCCTTTAACTGGAAGAAATCTATTTCTCATTACTATTACTGAGTAGAATTTAAAATTAAACCAAATAAAGTAATTCATATCAGAAAATATATTTCTGATGCATTTCTTTGGAAGTCTATTAGTCTTGACAGTCTATTACTCTTCATTATGAGAAGAGAATCCAGCCATTTAAATAGTAACAGGATGGCAGTAATTTTAATAAAAATAACAGAAATAAATTGAGAAATAACAAGTGAGGATATAACAAAAGGAATATTAAACCAGTCATTTTTGTTTGATTTCACCATGTTTTCAAAAACCACTTTTTTCTATGATAAATTTGTTATTCGAAGTAATTCACAAATAACTTGTGAAAACAGTTCCTTGTCTAGAAGAGATGGTTTGAAAGTGAGTCAGTTACTTATAATTAAATGAAAAAAAAGTGGACAGTAAAGAGTAAGAAAGAAATAAACTTTCTTTTAAGGATTTTACTTTAAAATTTTCGACTAGAAAAATTGCTATCTGATTTTTATAAAACCAATGGTTTTACACTATACTCATATATCAATATGAGTATCACTATACTCATCACTATACTCATGAGTATATGAGTATCACTATACTCATATATCTTTATTACTTTAAATTTTACAAAAATATAGCTCACTAGTTTACAGCTCTGCCAATATTTCTGTGCTTTAAAATAATATTGTTATCCTCTTGCTCCAAACTCTTCTTCCATATTTTACTGAAACTCTCACTAATTAGAGTCCTAATATGGAAGAAATACCAACTGGTACCAGATTTAATTTAGACTAATACAGAGTTGTTTCTTTTCTGCTTATTTTAAGCTGTAGAAAACATGACATAATGCTTGTACATGCAGTCAACCTTAATTTTGCCACTGCCTAATTTATATGTTGCATTTAAAACCTAGAATTTTTAATACAGACTTATTTTATATAATACAAAATATGTGAGTTTCATACAACAGTTAATTATTCATTACTGTTCCATGAAGTGCTTGTTGATGAATTACAGGATAGAAAGAAAGGAGTGGAGAAGAAAAGTCAGGAAGAGAGAATTTGGAAAGAAATATAGTTTATGTTAATGAAATACTATGTAAAATAAAACCTGTGCAACTGCAATATATTTATTAATATACTTCCACATTTTCAATTTGTTCAGGTCCTGATCTGTAGTGGAAGTCTCCCATAGAGGGTTGAAAATGCTAGCATTAGGGAGCCCAAGAGTGGAGGTACTTGCAAGTAACTCTCCATAGATAGATGACTACTAGCTTGGAAAAACTGGGCATTAGGATGCATTTGTCTACCAGATTTCTAGTACTTTGTGTGCAGAAGCATCAGTGGGGATTAGCATATTTAAAATTTGTTCATTCCCTGGACTGGTAACCATGGCTACATTTGCCTGGATTTTCTCACCACCTCTGCAATAGGAATGCAGAAAAGCAGGGGCAACTAGGTTTGGAAGCAGCTGGTTGTGGTCCTCCAAGGGAATGTCGGGGGGCTTGCAAGCTGGAGGAAATTCTGTAAGGACCACATGAACACCAGGAATGCTGTCCTGGATAATACCCAGCAGTACGGCAACATCTGTTATCTGACATCAGCGAACGCTAGGTAGTTCAGAACGTGGAGCAAGAAAACCCACTTTATTCACACAGCAGGCAATCTGCCCCAGGAACTGTCCACTACAGTCCTAATAGTTAAAGACTGTTATGAACTCTGAAACAGGAGGCCTATATTCTTTCCAACCAAGGGATTTTTCTGTTCTTTTCTGTAGGTATGTTTGTTTTGTTAGGATTAGTTTTTAGAAATCTGGATCCATATTATTCATTAAATTTCCATTCCCTACAAGAATTTTGTTAAATTTATGCTTTCTCTGACATCAAGTCTAAAATCAGTTCCTTTGCTTAATATCTTGCTGTATGAGGAAGTATTTCTATTCATTAGATTTGAATTCACCTTTCAGTCTTAAGAAACCCTCTGCTCCTATTACCAGACATACCAGACAAGGAGAACTGACCATCCTAATTTACATTCATTGTTTTTTTCCCTAATTCTAATATGTTTTCTCCTACTCTCTTCTATTAAGTAAATAACATTGGTTTCTTACTTGCCAATATGCTTGGCCAGTTCATATTTCAATTCTTTCAAAAAGTTTAGCAGATTCTTCCAAATATAGGACATGGCATCATCACATATTCTGAGGCAGACTTGAGATCTAAAGGATATTTGCAGGCATCAAACTTTCTACATGGAGAGATATCTCATTCCAGACTAGTAATTAAATGAATACAATTAGTTGAAATAAATAGAACCACTAGTTGGAGTCATCTAAGTAGTAAACAGCTAAGTAGTGAACAAGTATAAGGTTATATAAACTAATAAATAGTAAACCAAACTATAATTAATTTTCTTGGACTAGTTTAAATAAAAACTGTGCATTCAGAGTTCACTTTTACCTACTGTTGCTTTGAAGTCCATCTATTGCAGTCTAGATCCATTCTGTCTTAATAGTATTGTGTCTGAGAGCAAAATAACCTTTTTCTTCTCTCAGACACAGTATTGCTGACATGTAAAATATATTCAGATTGGAGTAGAATTGTAATTAGAATAAATATTTGATGCTCAAGGTGATATCACACTAATACAGATGGAGAAAATATTTGTACTTAGGTGCTGTATTTCTGTTGCAGTCTTCTTATATTTCTTCTGTATTTTTAAAGATTAAAAAAATAATAAAGATGGACTGGAGCAGACATCATCAAAATAGCTATATTTGAGTTAAAAATATCTTTCACAAAATGGAAACTGTAAATAGTTACACCTTATGCAGTTTTGGAATCTACCAGGAATGAGAGAATTGGGCTGAACAGAAACAAAATCCTGCTTTTATATTGTGACCTGTTCTATCCACGTCTAGGCTGATTAAAGAGGATAGCTTGGAAAGCATAAAGAGGCTAAAAAATACTTTAATGCTAGGCCTAATGTGTCTAGCTTTAATTTCAAAACCTGAGTCCTATTTCTCTTATTCAATACTGGTTCAGTCTCACATTCCTTACATAGCCAAAATTCTCCTTTAAGCTAATAGCAGTCTCACATAAATGTGAAGCAGAGCTTTAGTAAACAAGTGGAAGATTTTTTTTTCGATTATAGAAATATTAGCAAGTGCATGTATCTGTTAGGTCTATAGCAGGTCTATAATTATAAAAGCTTCCTATTTATTTTATATATCAAAATAATAAAAGTGATACTAGGTTTTTAAGGCAAAAAACTTGCAAAATAAAAGGTTTTAGATTTCTCTTTTTAGAGGGATTTACAGTACTCATCAACTTGTATAGTTCACATTAGCATCCAGTGACATTGCTTTGTCTGTATATATTTCTAGCTGTCAACAGAATGTCCTGAGGCAATCGCATCCTGATTCTATAGCTATCTTCTATTCTTTTATAATACACAAGGGTCTAATTTTCCATCAGCAAAGCATGAAATCATGTAAGAATGCCACATAACCAGCATGTGCAAACAAGTAGCACTTTTTCTACACATAAAAATGCTTCGTAAAATAACAAATAAATTAAATCTTCTTGTTCAAGTAAAGCAGTTGAAAACCAAGACCCCTTTTACAAATTAGAGTATTCTGTGCACAAGTGGAAAAGTCACACTCTTCTTCTTAAACATGTGCATCTTAAATTATTATTTTCTGTACTGAAATCATTTCATTCAAGGTGATGCTGGAGATTTCTATTTGCTGGACAAATAATATGATTGTAAAGATCAAGCTTACTATTTATATTACTATAAGCATTAAGTACCTAGCAAGATAACACAAGCAATATGCTTAAATTTCATGATGAAATCTTATTGTTTCAGCAGCAATGGATTTGCCCTATAGTTGTGCAGTTCTGTTTAAAATATTTTTAACAGAATTTACTGAATGAAAATGGAAGAACATTGACATTTGCAGCTTTCTAAATATTTTTTGTTTTGGAGTCAAATCAAATTCTAAGCATCAGCTGCAATTATGTTATTTTAAAACATACCAGAATATATGTGCATATACGGTAGCCAGCCTCCAGTTCATATTTGGAACATATGTCTAGTTCTGCAGCTCTGTGTGGAATCATCAATGACCTCCTTACACCACTTGTGTCTGGGATATACTTGAATCACATTCAAGACATATGTCTTCCTTGCTAGAAGTACCATCGAGACAAAGCTTGGTTTAGCCTCAATGTACTGACTACAATTGCCAAAATCATATACTTTCTCTCCACTCCTCATATTTCTACAACTTCAGGGGATTTTTAACACCTTTCTCTATATAATGTACAGTTTATTTAGCACATGGCTTTCAGATGTCTGGCCGCAAAATAACCTGTTATATTTTAAGGCAAACATGTTTTGAATAAAGTAGCTAGTGCTTCTAAGCTCTGCTGCATTTTGAACAATAGAAGCTTTCAGGAAAAAAAAAAAAAGGCTTTTCTGGGATGAAGAGGACCACATAGGCTCTGCTTATGAAAAGAACTCGCCGGGACTTTATATGTATAACTTTCAATAAATCTGTATTTATCAAATGCTTCCCATTATAGCAATACCTTTGAGAAACCGGCCTGCATGTGGGTCGAGTTCGACAAAATACACTTGCTTTTCCAATAAACCCTTGTTTATGGAAACCTTTCCTAAACAGTATGAATTATAACAGATGCCTGATTCCATTTGCCTCTTAAATATGTGGAGAGAGGGATGATTGTTGCCAAGGCCTAACAGACGTGACTAAAGTGCCTTGTGATGACTCACTGCACTACGCTCACAGAGCGGAGTCCTGCCCTTGCCTCCACAGCTGGGAGCAGCCTTATGCTCACTGTAACTAATGAGATCAGGATGCTCTTGTCCCACACAGGTCCTGCAGTCCTGGAATATTGAGAGCTGGCGTCACAGAACTGGGAAGACTGAGCAGTTTTTAATCACAGACAGGTTTTCAGCAAGTTTTCACTGTTGCTGGTCCACAAAGGTCAAAATAAGACCATCCAAAATCTCTGAGAGTCTTTCCTTAAAAATGAATTAAGATAAATAAATAGTTAACTTTTATATATATATGTGTGTATATATACATATATATATACACACACATTTATACGCACCCTTCAGGAAAGAGAAGGAGTGATTTCAACACTAAGTCTTCCAAGGCTTTATATATGACTTTGTGATCTACAGTCAGTGAGCAGCCTCTGCAAGCAGCTGCACAGCTGCAAGGAGCCTATGCCACAGAGATGCAGTGTTATCAGTGACAAAGATAGGCAACAGTCAAATCATCTATGCTCACTAGAAATGAGGATACAGCTCTATTTTCACAGCCCTTACATCTATATGTACAAAATGGGCACGATAGTATTTTCCTTTCTCCTAGTTATAGTACAGGAACTGAAATAATGAACACTAAGAGGATCTCAGATGGTCCATTTACCTGGGATCCAGATAAATACTGGTAACTAATAACGTATGTTGTGTTCCTCAAGGAGCTACAGTCAGACTTTAACTGCCTTGCACTCTAGCTACGTATACCTTGTCAAAAGAAAATGAGAGACACAAATTGGAAGAAAAGGAAAAAAAATCAGTAATTTTGCAGAAACACTACTGTTCTTATGAAATACTGTTGAAGAAAATAAGTAATGAATTGCATATAAAATGCTAAAAGTGTGATATTTTTAAGAACTATCATAATGAGTGGAAATGTTAGTCAACAATTTACATCTCAAAAAACAAATTCATAGAAGTTCTTGGTAATCTGATTATTTTGAAACATCTCATTTTTACTACAGGTCCTTTTCTGAATATCAATTTAGTATCTATAATATATATTATAATATATGTATATATGAGATAAAATATATATATTATTTTGGGGAGGGGTGGAAATTCTCACAAATATTTTTAGAAATTACTATCCAAAAGAGTAGACTGAATAAGCTCAAATAAAGGTCTATAGTTAGCTATATCTCTGTTAAGGAATTGTGCAGTAAAATATATTTTTGCTAGGAAATTAATACAAAATCTAATGTGGTACGTGCTTTTTTATTACTATGATAAATTCTCATGTAGGCTCCAAAATTGGATGTCAATTGTCAGTTAGATAGCAGTGATTCCAAAGTGCTCTCTCTGAATGGAGAAGAATTGGCCATCAAGATACTTCATGAAGTAAATGAAAGCTTGGTAAAAGAGGATTACCAGGAAAATCATTCCTGAACACAACTAAAACACCAAAGTAGGTGTACTTTTTGACTCTGTGGGAAAGAGGGGCTACAGCTAGTGCTGGATTCTCCTCCTCATTATGGTCATTGGCTGGATCTTCCCAAATACTCTTTCCCAGCTGTGAAAGTACTGGAAAAACCCTGAAGCAGGTACCCAACTGTTCAACCAAAATCTTAACAGTTGGGTGAAACTGGAAGAAGCAGCTAGATGTAGATTTTAGTGCTTTGCTGCAGCTTGCCTGGACCTAGTAGTGTCCACCCAACAACACCAAAGATCCAAATCAAAGACATACAGTAATCTTTAATGTGCCATCTTCTGCACCTCAATTTTCTATCATTTCCATTTTTTTTTCTATTTTTTGACTTGCCATACCTGTTTTTTTCCCGTTTCAATGTTTCCTTCACTCTTCTTTCTGCACTCAGATGCTACACACTTGCATCTCCAACAGTCTTTGCACACTCACTGTCATCATTTACAGGTTAAAAAACAGGGTTTCTGCTCCTGGAGCCTCTCCTAACTTTTTTCTTCTCACAATTTTCTTTCTCATTTTCATTTGCACCATACTGGCAGCAAGCCAGTACAATGAGCTGAAAGAGAGGGAGACAAGAGTTGGTGCTCAATTAGCATGGAAAATGGTCCCTAGCAGGTAGATACAATGGTAAAGCATTATTAAATCTAAGTCTCCATATGTTTCTATATCTGTATTACTGATAGATATAGTCTGGAAGTCGAGGGGTAAAGAATGAGAAGTAAATATATAAGTGTAATGCAAAATGCTTGACAGGTATGTAGGAGTTTGGCTGTCAGTGTTAGCTGCCTTTCAGAAGACTTCCTCAGCTACAGCCCCTATAAAGGTATATGATCTGCTCACCCAAAGATAGCAAAATGGGCTACAATTATAGCAGTTGGACTAGAAATGGAAAGAACACAATTAGATTTCCCAAAGTGCTGAAAGATTATAGTCTCAGTTCTACATTTTAATACAACAGATTCACATCTTCAGTTCTTCAGAAATCTCATCTCAAAGAGCTTGCAATTTTACAGGAATGTATTCTGTAGACTTAATCTGTTTTACTACAGTTTTTCACAGATCTTTTGTACTCAAACTATTCCCTTTGCCAAATTCTTAAGTGTAAAAGATGCAAGCATATGTAATTTTAAAGTGAGTACAACTTAATTTCAAAATTAGAGTTGGCCAGAAACTAGATTACATCTAACAAGAAAACATACTTAAAAACTACATACTTTAAAAATTACAACAAAAGGTAAAAAGAATATTCACCTGCTTCTCATAAATAAACCAATTTAAATAAACCAATTGAAGTATTTGAAATAATTTCAATTTTGCCTATTTTTACAGGAAAATGATTCAAATTCAAAATGGATTTTCTTAAAATAAAGAACATCATATTAATATAAAAAAGAAGAGAAGTTTCATTTGAAAATTCCTTCCTGCCACATGCTTTTTCACAAAAAAAAATTTCTAAAGGATGTTATGACAAAATGAAAAGCATCTATATTTTTGCCTCACAAACTTTCTTCTCATATTCTGTCCTGGAAAATATAAGTATGAACAGAAAACCAAACTGGCTGTGCATCGCACTTCTGGTTTTACGATAAGCTGAAAATGTTTAGTTCATACACAATTCTCTTAAAAGTAGAAGTGGTTGAAAACAACTTGGAGTCTCAAACTGTTTAGAATTTTGTAACACAAAGTAGTACATCATATTTATGAGCCAATAGTGACCGGTTTTACTTGATCAGAGTAATAAGGCAATCAAGAGTGCTAATAATGCCCAAGGAGAGTCTTTTCCCTGGACATATCTCCTCTCCAAGCTTTCTTAATGATTCTTTTGTGTATTTGATAATTATTATCATTCTTAAGAAGGAATCTGACAGTTTATCAATATCACAGCATTTTCAGGAGACATAAGAGGAAATAACGTCTGCTTCCAACATGTTTATTAAATGCAGAATTAAGCTAACAAAGCACCAACAACATAGGTTCATTTCACACCAAGTCTTGTCAAACTGTGCTGTGCATACCAAAATCAGAGATACACCAGTTTTACACTAGCACATTTTAAACAGACATTATGCACTTTTTTTTCAGAATGTGCTAAAACCTCATTGCACAATTTTTTATTATATGCAAATTAGAAACATCTGATTAGGTCCTGAGGCAGCTTCACCTAAGTGTTCATAGGAATAGCAATGGGAACTGGGAAGAATATTTCATAACTGAAGTATATTTTCCCTTGGGGGACACCACCATTTGATTTTGACATTTATTTGTCCTGTGCTGTAAAGGACAAAACTACAATTACACTTTTTTTTCTACCGTGCAGTGGGCACAGTGTCAGGAAAAATTAAATCAAAGGTAGTGTGTTCTCACAAAAAAAAAAAAAAACCTCTAGAACCAAATTTACGGAAGATACCTCACAGTTAAGTCACACTGCATTAGAACAGTCTACTAGACTGAAAATGTATACTATAAATGTATTTTATAAAATAGGAATAATCTTTAAACATACAAGGCAGTCTGCACTTGCTTTTTTCTTATTTTATTATTAAAATGATTATTACTGTTATTAGCATTTTCCTTTCCTACTATTTTGTATTGGCACACTTCTGCAAAAAAGATGCATTGAAACCGATTAAATTACTTGACCTCACTTCAATTTTATTTATTATATTTTTTTATTATTTTTGAAGAAAGTTGGTAAATAATTAGATTGCAGCATTAAATGACAGATGTAGATCATGACTTTTCCATCTTATATTAACATATTCACCACATGCATATCTATCTTTAGCATGAACATGAACACACAATATACAATTTTTACTCTTGAATTGCACTTATCATATTACGTAAAGGAATTTACAAGAGATTTCCATAACTGAACCTTATGTTTCCAAAAAATGTATAAAAGAACACTGTGAAAGTCAGTCTTGAACTGATATTTCATTTTTAAAATTAAATATGCACAAAGTTATTAAGTTAATATTAAGAAATTAATATGCAATTTTCACAAATATAATCTTTTATTTTTTTCAAGATATCAGAGTCAAACATCACATAAAATGTAGGTTCTTTCCTCCCATTAAATTTAAAAGCACTTAATATGAAAAGCTCCCAGGGTTAGCAGATCTCCAAAAAAAATAAAAATAGCAGATAGTCTCTTTTAATCTCATTACACTATATTATGTGTAATAAATAAAAATAATAAATAAAATATAATAATTGAGACACAGTAAAAAAGTGAAAAATATCCTACATCGGGCAGAAGTTCCATGAACTTTTAAAGAAATTTAAATCTGTATTTGCAGTAAAACTAGGTTGAAGTAGCATACTGTAATATCTGCAGAAAGCAATCATGATCATTTTGATTTGAACTTGATTTGAATAGGCTTTGAACTTTATATGAAAATAGGCTGAGAATAAAAAGAAATGAAAATGCAACAACAAAGATCTGAACAACATGACTGCATGACAACATGAACTATTATTTAATTTCATTTGTTGCTGAATAGTAAAATCACTGCTGATTTAAACAGCAAATTAGAAGATTCAAGTGATGATCTAGCTACTAAATCATCTGATGTCCTTCCCACATGGGGCAGAAATGGGTTCAATGCAGAACTGAAACATATTATTTTAAACATCCAAGCAGCCATACTGAGGAAATAATACTATTTGCCTGAATTACATTCTTGCTTATAAGTCCATATGACAACCAGATTGCAATATGAAAATGACATACTAGCAGATAAGAACTTCCTAAAAATCTGACTTCTATATTTTATGTGAATTTCATGTATAAAAAAGTGAAATTACATTCAAAAGGCTGAGAATGGACACTGTTTTCTCTTGGAAAACGTACTGTATTAATAACACTAATAAAAGTTTTGCCAGCCTCACTGTGCTTTTAGTCCATATAAGAGCCAATCTCAAGAGGTGAAAGACCTGATACTCTTTATGCCCACTTACTACCTAACTTCTACTGTCACTACTAAGAGAAATGTTAACAGGACCTATGGAGAGGGAGTTTTCATAAAAGGCTGTTCAGTACTGCTATCTATATGGAGGTGGATGGCTGTTAAACAATTTGCTAACAATTGATCATTCCTTGAAAATTTATGAAACAATTTTTTGATGATTATTAGCCATTAGGCATGCTGTCAGTAAACCAGCAGATTAAAAAGTTTGCTTATCAAGGACAGCTCTCAGTATAGCATGAGACATTATATGATAGCTTGAATTATCTGTAGTTCTGGAACTGAGATGGGAAGTGGGGAAGATAAGCATTACTTGTTTACATTTGTTTCTTAAAAAATTGGTAGTGAAAGAAAGTATATTATTTTAATTAATCATTTTCCTTGTAATAGTGCTTTTTTGAACTCCTCTTCTACCAAGGAGTTCGAAATTTCGGCAGTATTGCCTCAAAAACTGAAAGCTACACATTTTCATGATTTTATATAGCATTCAAAAAAACTGCATATTTGCTCTTTAAAATACACTGATTTATAATAATATATTATAGCATTTAGGATTTTAATACCAGTACTTTAGTGTAATAAAACTTTTAGTGATTCCCTGGCATGCTTTGTTCAGACCTAAGTTCCTCATTTACATATCTGATGTCCCCCAAGAGAGACACAAGCTTCAAGTTAATTATCCATGTAGCTGTAAGAACTCTTGTTTCTTTGGTAAGAACTCTCTAAAAGAAAACTAACAGTTATTAAATATTACTTTGAGTTTCAAAAAGAAATAGAATTGCATTATAAGAGGCACTAAAGAGATACTTAAATTTAATATTCCTTGCAGACTAAATAATATATAAACCACGTTCAACTCTTACACAATCTACAAATAAAATGATCATCAAAAAACATCAAAACTGCAGCCTTCAGTAACTCTATATGACATAAATACTCAGATTCTCAAGCAGATTCTACAATACCCTATAACACACAAAGTCGGTTTACACTTAGGCAAAACCACACTTGTTGAAAGCAGTAACACATTCTCAACTGGTTTTAGTGGAGCAGAATTATTACCAATAGCTCATAAAAAGGTAGAGAGGAAAAAATAGTGCTAATTATTTTTTTTAAAAAAGGATGAATATATGATTCTTTTCGGTAGAACTGAAAAGCAACTTCAGTAGAGATGCATCACCTGCATCTCACCAAATTGTAATTAAAGGGAGAAGCTACAAAGAAATTCTGCATAGAGTATGTGTGACTAAAAGCATCTCATCTTTAAAGATGATTTGATGTATCATGAAAAAGATCATATCTAGCAAGCACAAAATGGACTTCAATTCTATGTGTTCTAACAGCTTCTATTCCTGTAGCATCTGAGTACCTTCAGAGGGTATTAGACTATGTGTCTGGTATGTGTCATGTGTAGTTCATTCTCTGTCATCCTCAGTTGCAGCTGGCAACTTACAAGCACAGATATCAGGTGAAATAATTAATCTAAGTATTTCACAATAAATGAACATGTGCATCTATTTCACAGAGTCTCATGATGAATTACATGAAAGGCAAATTCACTGACTGTCTCCAAATTATTACATGCATTCTATAATTAAGTTACAATGACTGAATAAAATGTGGATGCTCTTCTCTACACAGAAGACAACAATCTATTTCCAAAAAGACCCTGGAGGTCATTCAAGAAACAATTAGATGCTCTACTATGAACACTAAACGGGAAGAAGGTTGAAGACAGAGCAGCATTTATGATTCATGTAATTCATACATCCAGATGAAGCCAAGTAATATTGAGCCACAGATGCATCTCACACATATAGAGTGCATATAGAGTGCACACATATAGAGTGCATATAGAGTTTTATTTTTCAGTGGTATAAAACAAAAAGTATTAAACAAAACTATTGTCATTGTACTACAGTGCAAAGGCAGAGAAGAGTACATATTAATGTCATCTGTGTACATGGTCAGTTCTGGGGTAAAAACTGTTAATATGGGAACAGAAAGAGGCAAGACCTAAATTTTATATGTCAACCAACAATCTTTTGTTTTACATAGAAAGCACATCTGACATTTCTGGCACTTTACATTTGATCAGATTTGATTTATTGTCGTAAAGACAGAAAAACTTCAGTAATGTTCACAGACCTTGAGAATGCAAAATCTTGCCATCCTTAGGCAGATGATACTACCACTGACTTCAAAGAACATGTCTACTGTCACTCTGAGATGATCCTTTCTGGCTGAAGTATGGAACAATGTTGACAGACAACTGCAAAGGGAGTCACTTCCAGGCCTCCTTCATCAAAATGAGGGTCACAGAGACATAGACCTCTAAGGATGTTTACAGGAGTGTATGTAACTGGTTCCTTGAGGCACTTTGTCTAAACTTGAGAATTCTCAGTCTGTGAAGCTTTCTTTCTATCACTTTCTGTTACTGTATTAGGAGCAATGCAAGAAGTTAAAGAAAAGGACCTTCTAACATGCCAAGGGGAGACAAACTCATCGTCAAGTAATATTTCATCCTTTCTTTCCTTCCTTTACAGTTTTTCCCATGGACATTCTGCTGTTAGCAGAAATAAGAAAGAGCTACGGGGTAAGAAGGAGAATATCAGTAGTAAGGTAGTTCTTGAAGTTTGATCTGAGTAGTTGGATGGGTGAAGTCCAGGGGAAAATACAGGCCACTGGAAGATTTGCTACTGGAATAATGTTGAAGAGCAACTTGGGATCAGAAATGCATAAAATACTAAGAAGGCACAATCCTGGACTATGGACCTGGGTACTTTGACATAGATGATTAGCTCCAACCACATAAATATACTAAATGCATAAAGATGATGTGCTTGTAAAGTGTCTTCTCTAAATGCAAGCAATTCTCTCTACATATTTAAGTTTGTTAGTGTCCTTCAGAGAAACAGTCACATGAAACTCATGGAGCTCAGCGCTAAACACAGAAGGCAAAATAGGAGAATTTGACCATATAGAGCTAGAAGTACACTTACCAAAACAGAATGGGAAAGGCAATCACTAGTCCTGGAAGGAAGATATTAAATCAAGAGTCTTTTATACCTACAAGCCAGAGGAAAACCAAGAAAAATTGCTTTCATGGTTCCCATCACATAAAAAGTGGATTCAGGTAACAGGTAAAAGACAGTTTACTTTAAACAGGAGATGTGAAAACATCTGTCTTTCCTAGATGACGGAACTCTGCTTACTTGCTCTGGAGCCTGAAGCTGAATTTTCCCTAATCAGAGCATGTGTAATCATCTTTGGATTCTTGCCATTGTTTGGGTACATGCAATAGTTACCTTGCATGAGGAAATTGAAGCTAAATACAGCTCACTATACCATTGATCCCATTTACAAAAGTCTTCATCCTGCAGCGAAATGAATTCAGACATGCATAGACAGAACACAGTCTTGGATTTGCAACTAAGTAGCTAGTATAAAAGTTCCTAATTAATAAGCACTAGCTTCCTCTTATTTTCCTTCAATTATTTTCTGAGATAAATATAAAACCGCCCAAATCCCATTCCATCATCTGCAATAAAACCAATTTACTCTGAATTTATACTCTTTAGTTTGCCATCCAGTTCAGTTTGCCCATTCCAGTTCCATTCATATAAAGTATCCAGTTCCAAAACTTTTCACCTAAGGAGAAATGGAACCTCTCAAGTTGCACAGAAATGTACACAAATGTTGGTCACGTAAAATTTCACACAATCCATTTACGGTATAGGCTGTTTCATCCTTATGGCGCAGAGAGGTGATCAATCCAAAGGTGCTCAGAGTCAGACAAAATAGCCATATGAGGCTTCAGTGTTCAAATCATATGTGTTCTTAAAAAAAGAAAAAAATGAATGCTGGATAATGATTTGCTACACCGCTATGCTATAGGTAAGTTCAAAAGCTGCCATTGTCAGTATGCTGATTGATGTAAAGCTTTCAGTCTCTGAGGGGAAGAGTATAGCACTTCCTACTGCTTGATCCATAAAGCAGCATTTACCGCAGCCCACCTTCCTGGTCTGTGCTGCATAATACATTGCCAGATTATGGGAGTTAGGGAATTAAAAGGAAAAGAAAAGAATGGATGAAAAAGCCGTGACCCCCTCCTCCACAGGTGAGATGTTTTGAGTCCCTGCCTCAGGGTACTGGATGTAGGTATTAATTGCCATCCACATACCCACTCGTTTGCACCTAAATATTTCCCACTTCTGGCTGATCAGTCAACCTGAAATTTAATTGAAAAGTTTCCATTTAATGGTTGCATCCTGTGATGACTTGCTTGAACTGGAAGCATTCACTATCAGAACTACAGTAAAAAAAGGGAGAATAGCACCATGTGAAGAAGCTCAAGTGAAAGGCAAGGAATAGGAAGAAAAAAAAATAGCTCTTAAGGACCCACACTTCAAGTTTCTCTTATTGAGAACCAACAACTTGTACTTCAAGTGGTACTTCATATGCCAGGTACTGTGCCAGCTGTTTGATTCCGTATTTGCTACTTAGTGATTGCTATCAGGATTTTTGTAGATATTCTCTCCTGGCTGTTGAACAGAAACCTGCAACCACTATCCCCAGACAGGAAGGTGAAAGTATTATTGATCTGTGTCTGCTTTGATGTGCTGCTTTCTGGGAGTGAAAACCAATTCTGTTACAATCAGATGCTGCACAGCCTGAATTATATTGAGGTTCCCATCAATATATAGAATATGTGGAAGCAAATAAACAGTATCCACAAAAGAAAAATTGGCCAGATTATTAACCATCCCTGGGTGTAAAAAAGGAAATTCACGTGGGATCCACACAGGTCTCTTTCTTAAAGACCTTTTGGAGACAAAAATACAAGAAAGGAAGCGTTTGATATTGGAGACCACGCAGAGAAGGCAAAGAAGAGGATTTGAGCTTTATGGAGCATTAAAGTGCCTTCTGTAATAACATCCTATTTGGAACAGAAATGCCCCGTTTTAAAAGAAGGATTGAGAGCAGCTGAGATTCAGAACTTGTAAACTTTGTTGGTAGGCTTACAGATATTTTCTCTATTAGAGTTATATCTCCGAAAGAGGTAAATGGGGTATAAAACACCAAAACCCCAAATCCCTGCTTCATAACGTTTACAAGCGGAGATAAAGAACATAAATATAAAGTGATTGTCAGGAAGGATAATGATGATTACAATCAAGAGGAAGGGGATCTAAGAAACAAGAGCATAAATCGATTGGCATAGTAAGGAGACAACATTCTGTTTTACCTTAGTACTTACTGCCTCTCATGGTCTGCCTATGATCCTCCACACAGGGCAGACAATGAGAGGGAAATATGTGTTATGAAAAATGTCAGATGCCAAAATAAGATTGGCCAAAATTAAGAATGAGTACAATGTGTTCAGAGATCAAGTCCTTGCAACAATTAAAAGTATAATACAGTTAAAATAGTTAAAAAGAAGTTGATTTAAAATCTTGCATGCAAGTATCTGCTGTTCTACATTTTACTTTCTTCATTAAGAAAATCATCTGCAAATTAAAACAATACTGATTTTTGCAGAGACATAAATATTTCTGAAAAGTGCCATTGCTAGACTTTTCTGAAAGCAAATTCTAGCTGCCTTTACATGTTATGATTTTTTGCAGGTATCCTTCTTTAAATAAAGGAGCGGTAGTGCTTTTCCAAGCCAAAAATATTTTATAGCAGTGACATGAATGCTGAATTCACCAGTGGAATAAACCAAATTGCCAAATACATGTTAATGATGATGGCTGAATAGAGGCTGAATAGAGGTATTATGCAGACCTAGGGGAAATATGAAAATATTGAAGGGAAGATAAAAGTTGAACATAGTAGGAGATTACAATATGACAAGTGTATGTATTAGAATAACAGAGTAAAGAAGGAATGAATGAACAGAAGATCCTTAACTCACCTGATATATCTTTTTCAGCATGCAAAGGTAGAAAACAGATATATCAAAACAAAGCCCTAGAGGTAGGATTCAGTTGCCTAAATATGAACACAGAAATGTGTTGGAATGTCTGGGACATATTTGCAGGGCTGCCAGATATGACACACCACTCACAGAGGATCTACAACCTTTTGAAGCCAAGCAAAGTAAACTAGGACATATCAATGTCCCTTGCTATTCGCACATGGAATGGCACTTGCAACTGAGGCACCTAAACAGTCCTCAAAGAAAGAGCCAGAAAAATAATTTTTCTTCAAAAGTAGTGGGTAAGCATTCCTCAGCACAGACAGCAACACAAGATTTCTTTAATCTTCTTATCCCACTGAACAAATCTATTGAAACCTATTTAGTTGGAGTTTTTAAAGAAAAAGACAATTTTCACAATTTCAGAGAGAAGTGAGGACCACTGGACTGGCACCTGTGGATGTGGGTTCTTTCTCTTGCCTGTTCAAATATCCATGTCCTAATGAATTAGATACAGAACAAAGTGTTGCATAATAAAGACGAAGGACTCTGAAGCTGGGGCTTAACTTTAATTATTTGGAGATTTTATGAGATTCTTCTGTTCTTGGAGTTTCCATTTCTCTTTGGAAGAGTAAATAAAATTAACTCACTTTCCAGCTGTGGATAGATTGTGGGCAGACAGATAATTACCCTGCCATACCCGTGGGTAGCCATCTTCCCCCACTGTTCTGTAGCATTTGAAATGTTTGCCTTATCTCTCACTGGTTTTGACTTTGTTGGGAAGGACAGAGGTGACATTTATCTCTTAACACAAACATATATTAGTAAGCTACTCCTAGACATGTGGTTTAAGAGAAAGACTGTAATGCACAGATATGGTCAGACATATTACAGCAATTTAAGTTTAGTTCTTGTGACCAAACAAAGACCAAAAATGAATTGTTGGATTTGGAGAGAGTGTGAATGAAAGTTAAAGGATAAATTCAGGTATGTGTCACTATTCTCTCAATGCTAAAAGAAAGCAGAAAAATAATGACCTGTAATTCCAACAGGGAGCAAAGAATCAGACCTTCTACAGACAATAGGGGTGTTTCACCCCATACTCCTCTTTTGATTTCCACATGAAGCCACATGCTGAATAAGTTCCTGGCACAGTTCTATCAAATTTCCTGTCACTGTAGCCATCTATTAAATGTCTAGGTTTGACAAGAGAAGTGACAAATGAGTATTACATGAAAAGAAAGCATTTTGGTATTTTTGGTAGCTTCTTGACACAGTCGCTATGAAATCAACAGGAGATGGTTTCAGCCAGATGGCGCTGACTTAAGCATAAGATTACACCACTTACTTCAGATATCTATGAATGTGCTACAAAAAGCAGGTGCCTGACCCCAGTCAGGAGATCCAGAACACGATGTCTCTGGTGCCAAGGTGCTCTGTGCAATCAGCGAATAGAGGAAGGATGCTTTGAAGAGAGATCACAAAAGTCTAAAGTTGGCAAAGAGGAAACACCAGGATCAGGGCTCTGTTTGAACTTTGGTCCTACTCAGAAGCTCAAGTACAGATCTCTCCTTGGGCTTCTGTCCCAGAGATGGCTGCTGCATAACTGAGCATTTATTTATTTATTTTTGTAATAATCTAGTGGCCAAAGCAGTCATAAGTTTCTGGACTAGAAATCTATGTTCCAGCCTATGGAAATTTGATCCCCAATCTATCACACCCTGCTCCTATTCTAAGTGTGAAAGAAAAGAGACTATAGCAAGAAGATCCTATCTAGCCTTCCTTTTAAAGCTGGGTCACTGCAGTCAAGAGAGTAAAAGTCTTCAAGTCAAAGGACAACACAGAAGTGAGCTCTATGGAGAGAGGAAGATGTGGAGTTCAGTTCCATGTTGTTTATTGGTGGTGGATTTTAAGTTTATTTCATATACAGCAATCACCAGATAAAAACAGCAACATTTTGTAAGCCTCAATTTATATAACTATTTATCATTCCTTTAGCTTGCAATGTTCTGCCTTACAGAAAATGACAGAAATAAATATATATAATTAGAAAATTAGCTGAAATGACATATCTTTGGATATTTTGGATCATAAGAAGTGACAGAAGCTAATGAAGAAAATAAACTGTGTTTTGCTTTTTTAAAGAAACTGTGAAAATCATTATTTTCAATACAGATTTTCAACATTAAAGCATTTGCAAAATGTGTAAATTAATACAAAGATATCTTAATGTACAAACCATTATGAAATACATCTTTAACAATTTGTAGCCAGAATAGAAACAACATTTTCAACCTGTTAACACTCAGAAAATTTTGGAGAAGTCCCTCTAACAGTTTGCATTTGATTGCAATGCAAATTACTAGCATTCTGTAACTTGAAATGATATATTTAAAGACAGATAAAATTATGTTAACTACATTATTATTATTTTCAAGTGATAAATAAGAGGAAGGCAGTAAAAATCACTTTGCTTTCAATTCTAGACAAGATCATGTAAGTAGTCAAGAAGAGTGGAATGGGGAACATTGAGATATCTGAGCTGCTTCTGCCAGAACAAATTTGGGAATCAGCAGTAATACTAGAAAAAAAACATGCAAGACTTGCTACAGATTCATAGCCAGTGCAGCAGCAATAATCCTTGACACACACTATTTTCTGAAACACTGCTGCCCCTATGCAATGCGTTCAGACAAGGGACCTCCAAAATCTATCTGAAGATGTCACAGATGTTGCCACTCTGCTTCAATAACGCACAGGGCTGAATTAGGGCTGGCCACAGGGAGATGTTAGGTGGGGTAGATACAGTAACCAGGCAAAAGAAGCCCTCAGAGCTTTAAACTGCAGCTACTTTCACTGTAACTTGGTCTGACACTGGACCAGCAAGCTCTGCAGCTGCTCTTTCTTGTACTGTTTGTTAACAAATATGCCCTGTGCATTTAGTAGTTTCTTATTGAAAAAAAAACACCCTACTAAGTAGTAGCTTCCCTACATTGAAACTAGACATTTTACTTCACCAAGTTCTTTTTTTTTTAAATTGTTTTCAATATTGTACATCATTTCAGATGAAAAGAAAGTGAATTTTTATCTATCTGTATGTATGTACAGCTTGTTTGAGCTTCCAAATTTCTCTTGGTTTGTCCTCTACTAGATAACCTATATAGGCAATAATGAGGCAAAATTTTATGAAGTTTTGCCATCTTTCAGCCCATACAGTGTCTTTTAAAGGACTCCTAGGGACTGATTTTAACTATTAAGGCCCATAAATAATACAAATCCACAAACCTGATTAAAAAATACATATATCCATTAAACTTGATACATAAAGAAGTTATTTACAAAATGTTATTTAATAGAAACACATATGCTATTATTGCAAATGATCACAAGGAATTTGAATAAGACAATTTTAAGATGCCTATTAAATGCCATTCCTATCTAGAGAGAACAGATATTGCTCTTTAGAATATTAATCTTTAGCATTAGCATAAGCTAAATTAAATATTTTCAACTCATTCTTTATTATTATTATTATTATTAATCCTTTGAGACCACATTCACTTCCAGTGGGTTCTGCTTTTCTCTTGGAGACTATATTGCATAGAGGTACGTTAAAATGCTGATTGGTTGAGGTTGTCGAGAAGTGAGATTCATTTCTGCACTGAATGTGAAGTTTGAAGTCTAATGTACACTCAGTTTCAAATATGTAATTATTGTGAAAAAGGTTCCAGAGCACCATACTTAAAATATACTCTAACAATTTTAGGACAATTTTACTCTAACAGTTTTCCTTCACAGAAAAGAGTTTGAAGAGCTTGACCCATCATTTTATCATAGTTGGAAAGCTTGGAATTAATTACAGGCCAAAAAATGTTAGACTGAATAATGATCTGAGTATATATTACGAAGTGATATCAAGCATCAGTTCAACTGGGCGTTTATTATACAACTTTATTTACCTCTAGTGTAGTATTTCCTGTATTTAAAGAAAGTAAGAAATATTACAAATATTGCAATAAAATGATATATTACATGGACCTGCTGCTCGTACCCTGACAACTCAAATGTTTTATATTTCATTAAACCTAAAACAAACAAACAACAAAAAAAAATCTTCTCCAAGCAATTCTTCTGTGACCTAAATTATGAAGTAGTTAAAGGCCCAGTGAGTTTACTACTCTTTGTTTCATCTGAGGCTGAAAATATAATGATCAAGTAACTCACTGTTCTGTTGGTCTCACTATAACTATACCTGAGAGACACAATAAATCATCCATAAATACATTATATTTTAAAAAAGCAAAAAAAAAAAAAAAAAAAAAAAACACCAAAAAACCAAAAAAAACCATCAGAGATGCTAGCCCTCCAAGCTAGTGCACCTAGGAACTCTTCTGACCTATTGATTTTAATGACAGTCACGGGCCAGGGTCTAACTGTGGAATTCAGTATTTCCATTCTTTGCTTCTTCGAGTAAAATTTAGCCAGAAAGGGTTTTATTCAAAACAGATCTGATAAAAGGGAGAATGACAGGAGTGAGACGTGGCTCCTCCTTCTCCTGCTTCCACAAAGGATCCTTCCTCGCTAACAGAATCCTCCTCTTCTTCTGCCTCCCCTGGTTTGACAATCGCAGAGTGCCACGATGTGGAAATCATCCTTCCACTGGTGACATCTGTCTCCCCAAAGAGCTCCGGAGGCAGTTACTGTGATAGCTTTGGAGTCTGTCATATGATTAGGTGAATATCGAGCAGTCTGGGACGCCTCACTCTCTTAATACTAGTTTCTGTGACTCACATTTTCTTGGCTAGAATTAATGTGATATATCTTTCTGTTTTGATTCTTTCTGGTAAGAAAGAGAGGGAAAAGGTTTAAATAAATTTATTCATAGGATTTTCAGGTTAGGAATGCCTTCTTTTTAAGTTATAATTAACATAGAGTAATTAACAGAGAGTAAAGGCCAACAATGCATCTGCTGAATTTCATCATGAAAAGGTTGATGCTTATAAACATGTAAGAAAGCTTCATGTGCCATTTCTTTGCAGAGACTTCTGAAAACTCACGTTAACGCACCATATAAGAGAAAGATTTTTAAAGACATCAACTCTCCTAAGAAATAGCATTTAAAAGGAGTACTGATTAATATCTGATACAAGCCAGAAGAGTTAAAGAAGTTTTAAATATTATCCTTTTCAGTATTGCTATCAATAGGAAGCTGACAATAGTATTATTGCTATTTACATATTGGTAACACGCTGGTATGAATTTGCATAACGTATTGTGGTTCTATGCTCTAGGGAGTTGCATTGTAACATATTGGTGCTTAATGAACTCTGAAAAAATTGATTTTCCACAGAGTAAATTAAGGAATGCATTATAGCTGTTAAAGCAATCTTAAGGGAAATCTGAGGCTTCCACTGCAGCACCATGCTTAGTAAGTAATAAATTACATGTTATACTTATTTGCCTTAATTCATGCTAATTTTGTCCAATTAATGTATCACAGTAATTCAGAAGCCTGTCACAGGAGAGCTAATTATTTATTGGATTTTTGTGTTCAGCTCCCTAGGAGTCTACTAGCAAACAAACTTGCGACTGTCTTTCTGTTAGGTCTGCAATGACATTCTTATGTCTTACTGTTGAAAGAAAAAGAATGCTATTATTTTCTGCTTTAAGTTATAAAAATGGATTATTATTCATGTAAGTTAGTTTTTTGTTTACAAACTGGCATCACATAGACTGCCTTACTGTTAGGACGAGAGCCAATGTTTTCCCTCTTGCTGTAAATGCCTGCACATGACATAATTCTTGCTAAAGACCATGGTGATACTTTTCACTAACTGAAAGGTTCTTCTGAGAATGTGTGTAGATTTCAGGAAAAAAAAAAAAAACAAAAGTAAGCCCTCCCATTCTTTTCTTTGAAACCTATGTGTCTCAAAATTCATTGGCTTGAAGAATCAAACATAATGTGCCCATAGCAATTGATATCCTTTTACAAAAGTAGATTTTTAACTGTGGCAGCATGTTAATTCATGGAAAAAGAATGAATTATTTATGAGATTAATTTGTGCAATTCATACCTATAAATAATATGGCAGTTGCTAAATAATTTGCAAAGTGATAAGATGCAGACATCACAGTTAAACAATAAGAGAGTCACCAGCTGTGAAATATCCACTATCTGCTAGCATTCTGTCATGCACAAGCATTTACAGAAAATTATTTGCTGGGGGTGGAAAGTATTAGATCTGATACTCCATTTCTCATGGATAGCAGGAGAATAGTTGTCAGTTGATTATTGTCTTCCACCCTATGTGAAAAGAAGTGATATTTTTTTAAATGTATAATGCAAAGTGACGTTACCAGCAGGCTACATAAAATCATGTGATGTAACCTGCCATAATATGATGCACATGGCCGACTGTGTCACAAATATAGAGAGATTTATTTTAGAAGAACTAGTGAGAAAATTTCAGTGTTGCCAGCAGGTTGAGGGAGGTGATCCTGCCCCTCTATTCAGCTCTGGTGAGGCTGCACCTAGAGTACTGTGTGCAGTTCTGGGCTCCCCAGTATAAGAAGGACGTGGAGCTTCTAGAGAGGGTCCAGCGGAGGGCAACAAAGATGATTAAGGGACTGGAGCATCTCTCGTACGGGCCCTGTGAGTTGGGCCTGTTCAGCTTACAGAAGAGAAGGCTGAGAGGGAATCTTAGTAACATGTGTAAATACATGAAGGGGGATTGTAAGGAAGAGGGGGCCAAGATTTTTTCAGTCATGGCCAGTGATACAACAAGGGGTAATGGGTGCAAACTGAAGCACAAGAGGTTCCATCTGCAGGTGAGGGGGAACTTCTTTCCAGTGAGGGTAGCAGAGCAGTGGAACAGGCTGCCCAGGGAGGCTGTGGAGTCTCCTTCTCTGGAGAGAACCTGCCTGGATGCCACCCTGTGCCACATGCTCTAGGTGTGCCTGCTGGAGCAGGAAGATTGGACCAGATGATCTCTAGAGGTCCCTTCCAACCTTGTAGATTCTCTGATTCTGTGAAAATATGTGTATATATACATAAATATATATGTAACCCCTCCTCCTTTTCAGACACTTGCCACTGATCTTTGTTTGACTATAGCCAAATGAATACCTGGTAGTTCAATAAATGTCTCTGAGCAATATGTCATCTTACAATTACTCTAACTACTATTTTAACTTAAACTTCTGTTAGGTATTTCATTGTATACTACAAAGCTCACAAAATCTTGACAAAAGATTAATTATCCAGTCCTTGTGTTTTGGAAAAGAATTGTTTAGTTGTTTATGGCTTTTATGATTTCTTTCTTCCTTTTACCCCCTCATTTCTCCACTCCAGAAAACATCAAACACCTACTTTATTTTAAGCTTGTCTTAAAGCCCATCAAAGTCAATAGAGGTAATGTCTGAATATGGAGAGCTGAGCTTTAGTTTAAAACTGGCCTCACTTGAACATTCTAATCATAGGGAAAGAAATATTGACACCTCTTGTAAAGATAGGACTGTGCGAGGAAAATCATAGCCTGTAAACGTGCTAACCAATTTATGCACAGTTTGGAAAAAGTGGCAGCTATGCAGAGTAATAATCAACAAGGAAAACCCAAGAATCAAGGAGAAAAGATTAAGGTCAGGAATGTCAGGAAATTCTTCCTAGCATCTAATATGTCTGTTTTGAAAGATCACTTGCCTGAAAACACCAAAAAATTTTCCAACTCTCAATTCTTTCTTTGTATGAATAGTCTACCTCATTGTGTATATGAAGAAATTTAAACAGGCTCATGTACCAAAATCTGCACAGCTTGACACTGAAAATCATCTAAAACACTCATCACGTAGAATGGGTGACAGGGTTTGCTCTGTAAGATTTTCCTATTCTGTATCTCCATAGTCTGACAAAGTCAAGAAAGTTAAAACAAGATACAGAATCCCTAGCTGAAATGAATGTTTTAAAGTGTCCGTGTTTACTCACTTGTCAAGCTAATATGTTTGCTTCTGCTAGATGTAGCAGAAACTTGTATGCTAACTTTTTTGTTACTTTGATATAGGAACTTTAAAACAAAACTAAACTAAACTTGGAGACAGAAGCCTGGATGCAAGGAAATGAATATTGACTGCAGTCTCCATGCGCAGTGGAGAAAAAAAAGCCTTGGTTACATTTGTTCCTCCCATTTCCTAACCTGCAAAGCTGCACAAGGAAAGTAGGAAGGAATAATGTTCTCTTGTTTCTGTCTGGTTGTGCCAGCTAATAAAAGTCCTTCTTTATGTTCTCTTCTTCTCATGACAAACGAAATTTAAAATATCTTTTCCTATAACTTGAAGTATGGAAATCCTGACTCACCTAGTAAGACTTCTATGAACATCAACAATGTCAGATGGCTGCAAGATGGAACAGGTTGCCCTGGGAGTCTGTGGAGTCTCCTTCTCTGGAGATCTTCAAAATCTGCTTGGATGTAGCCTTGCGTCACGAGCTCTGAGTGTCCCTGCTTGAGTAGACTGGTTGGACTAGATGATTTCTAGAGGTCCTTTCTAACATAAACCATTCTGTGATTCTGTGTGTGAAGATCTCACACAAGATCTCATCTCATAATCTGTGGCACCAAACATACGTTGATAGTTTCAGAAATACGACTTTCCCAGTATCAGTGGGTTTTGTCATTCCTTCTGACACATAACATCTTTGCAACTCACAGAAATGAGGTCTTTCTCCACACCTTGAAGATGAGTCTTCATCTCCCTTCTTTCCCCTCTCCTCAGCAAAGATCAATTGCTAAAGATTTCACATTACCCTTTTCAGTTTGATGACATCTCCCAGGAAGGCCCTTTAGAAGACAGAAATACATATTTAAGATTACATTTAAAGTGCAGGTAATTTGAGTAATCAATGCTTATGCAACATTTTGTGGCATACAGAAAGAATATGATCTGTTATGACAAAATTCCTTCCTATTAGACCCTTTCTTTGGTGAAAGATCACAAAAGTGGTGAAAGAAGAGACACTGAGAAGACATGAAGAACTGAAAACAGAAAATTTGACAGAGAGCAGGGTGCAATTTGAGGGAAGATCCTTTCTGGTAGCAGCTCCCTCCCTCCCTCCCTTCCTCCCTACTTCCTCCCTTCTTCCCTTCTTTCTTCCTCCCTCCCTCCCTCCCTACTTCCCTCCCTCCCAGAACCCACAGAAAAAGAGTTGCATACATTATAAAGATTCTCAAATCTATCCTCAGGAAACAGTGCTGCTTTTTAGCACAGCTGGATGCATGGCACCAGCACAGGTGTCTTTCTTGCAAATCATATTATCATGAACAAAATCAATGCAGATGCCACTAATGAGAGAGAGAGAGAATGATGTGGATACACTAATAAAACTGCATGTTTATACAAATAACATTAATCTACTTACTGAGTTTAGAAAAAGATAATTTGGAAAAATGGATGACAAAGATTGCAAGATTTGGAGATGGTAACTATGTGATGCCTTGACTTCAATCACAACATTAGATTAAGGAAAATCTTATATGGAAAAATGCTGACCTATCCCAATATTAATTATAAAATACCTAAATCATGCAGGTTGGAAAGGCACTTCAGAGATCACTTAGTCCCGTCTCGTGCTCAAAGTAGATCCAATTAGATCAGGCTGCTCAGGGTCTTATCTAGCTGAGTTTTGAGTAGCTCCAAGGATGGAGAGTCCACCACTTCTCTGAATAGTCTATTCCAATTTTTGAGCTGTCATGGTGAAAATAAATATATATCTGTATACCAAACCTCTGTGAACCTCTCCGTAGAGTCTAAGTTCATGTTCTCACAGCCTTATCCCAAGAATCAAGGATAAAGTTACAGACTTATCCCAGGAATTATGAATAGTACAACAAAGTCAGGTAAGGCAATAGTGTCAGTAAATGGCAGAGTAAAAAAAAATGTAAAAGAAGCAGGTTAGTATCTGAAAAATGTACTGAGTAGTATTTGAATGCTCTAGGGTAGAGTGGAGATGAGAAATGGATAGACATGACAAAGAAAGAAGTCCCAAGTAGTTTGTTAGTGAGTGAATTATAACCAATGGGGAAGAAAAGAGGGGAAAAAAAAGTGGTTATAAAAACAAGGCAGATTATTGCTACATATACAAGTCGCAGGTAAACATTTGACCTCTTGCTCTCATGTTGTCTTAAACCATGATTCACTTGTTGCAATGGATGCACAATATAGATGTTCTTTTCCCTGATTGACAGTGATCAGGCAAGGCTAAAAAATCCTATCACTCTACTTCCAGGACTCACCCATGGATACTGTGGGTCATAAACTGACCCTCTTAAGTAGATCATAAGTTCTGATATGACACATATTTCTTTTCCTGTTTCACTTATTCTAAGCACTATCAAAATCCCTTAGAAATATTTTTCTTTACTTTGAAATGTAATTTAATCTAGAATTCACAGTATTATCAAGTAGTTCAGCAGAAATATCGAGAGCAGTAATAGATCTGATTGGTAACCAGCACCTCATATTTTGAAATGAATTCTGGTATGCTTTAGCAGGAAAAAGGAAACATAATCATTGGTTATATAGTGTTTGCTGCCACATCTGCACTTGGTGACCTCCTCAAGAAAAACTCTGTTTCTTGCAAATGATCACTGCATATGTAAACACAGGGTCCGCAGAAATCAGCTTCAAGACTTCAGTTCGACAATGTTACTTATGAATATTCTCAGTACAGAGGATATTTTCGATGGTGTGGAAGTACCCAGCAGTTGCCATTCTTGCATTGCTCACACAAAATTCCCTTGTTCAGCACCCTTCTGCAGCTCAGTATTCTATTTTCTGTTGCATATTGTTCTGCTAGAATTAACTGAGGGACTGCTTGGAGATCTTCTGCTGAAATGTATTACGGAAATGCAAATAAACTGCTACCTTTTTATTAGATGTAGAGGCTGCTGTATAGCTCTGCCTAGCCATTACATTTACTTTCCATGCCTATCAGTATTCACCCAGAGATTGATAGATGATGGTTTTATAATTCTTAAATACTTTTTGATATCCTAAACCTATAGAGCCTTTAGACATTTTGTTCAGGAGATTTGGAATACTTTGCCACTTGAAATAAAAAAGAGCTTCAATTGGCAGGGTTTTAAATCCAAACATTTAAGGCACTGATTTTATTTAGTTTTTCTAAAGTAACTCCTTTAGGAAATTGAGTGCTACGTTGCTAATTTTAACTTTATTCATTTTAAAGTGCTCCAGGATACTAGCACAAAGGGCACTGTAAAAATTGCATTGTGCAGTATTACGTTTGAATAGGATGAGTTACAGAACTGCTTGAGACTTTGAATTTCCAGAATTTAGTTATTAGAATGCTTATAATATTCAATGATTCCTAGGTATGCATTTTATATTTAGGTTTTTCTTTTTCTTATTAATCATACTTTTAAAGACATATCTACTTACATAATCTGGAAGTACACGCTTTAAAATATTTTATATTTAATCAAAAAAGTAAACAATACAGCTGTACTGAAAGATTTTACAGAACAATTGTTCACATCTATATAACTGTAATTCAAAAAGCAAATTTTCATCACCTTAATTACAATAGAAATTCAATTCTTATGCAATGAATCTTTAAAATACTTCCAATGTTAATTATTTTACAATTTTTTTTTACTATAGGAAAAATAGGTTCCTCTTGTATCTTGTTCCTCCTGTGTCCATATAGCATGCAAAAATACGTCTGATCATCACACAGTGGGACTAAATGGTTAGGTATTTAGAGAAACCAATGAAAAAAATGAAATATCTTGTATATATTTTTGATATTTTAGAGAATTTTTAATCTATGTGATTTTGAGGTTCATGCCCTACTGCAGCCCAATTAAACATAAATATACCACAATTATTGAAAACACACTTTCCTTTGATGAGATTAAAGGATTATTCTAAAAGAGAAATATTTCATTAATTTCATTCTGTAAAATCTTGATTCATAACACTTTAATTTTAAAATAATAACATAGTTCCATGGGTGTATTTTTCCCATGAATATCCCTTCAAAAATCCCTTCAAATGGCATGAGAGCATGTGTGAAAGATTTTAAAAGATTTTGACGTTTTCTCTATATTTTCCAGTGGCTATCTCAATCTCATACATAATCTATTGTTCATTGAAAGTGGTAAATATCTAACTCAATCAGGTATGGAACTACTTTAAAAGCCATAAGCAAAATTCAAATAAAATATTATGAGTGAGAGGGGGAGATAATCAAAGTATTCAAAAAGGTAAATATTAACTTGGGAAGAATAAATAGAACTTTCTTTAAATTCTTTTTGAAGATCAGTGGAAAATATTCCTCACCCAACTAGTATTTTTTCCTACCTCTCAACAAGGGATAATTTGTGAAGAGGTAAGTTAGTGTAGAGAAAACAAGCTCGATGAACTTTAAGCAATATTTTAATAGATAGAACCACCAAACTTCAGCAGGTCATTGGGGAAAAAGATCGATAGACTGTATGTTATCAGTAACATCAAAAAGAATATGTCTATCACAGAAAAAAACCAACTATTTAAAAATTTAAAGCATTATCTATAGCATTTTTATTCAAAGCTTTTTTTTTTTTTGAACAATCGTGTTTGCTTGCATGCTCCCTTCAAAACAGATAAATTTGATCTCAAATCTTACAACCTTTAATCTCAAAAGTACTGCATAAGCTTTTTAAATTCCATGGGCAAATGGACCCGGTATGCACTTCAGTTCTCATTAAAGCATATATGCATTATTATAAAGGTATCTTAGCTCTAGCAATTGGGAATGAGCACAGTCACCTTCAAGCCAAACCCAAGACAGCAAAGACAAGCAAGACAGCAAAGAGAAGTAGCAGAATATATGTTCATTCTTTTGTGCTATACATTAAAATACATGATTATCACAAAAAAGTATACATTAAATAACATTTATCTTGCCCTATCTACCTGAGCCTGACCTAAAAGAATTTGACATCAAGCCTTTTCATTGTACTCAATATTTATTGGAATGTGTCCTTTTTATATTTTTCAGTGTCCTTCATTCTTATACTACATAGGTCCACCCTTTCCTTCCTCACTGAGACCAAGGAAAACAGTGGTTTTATCATCATTCACATATTCATTGTCGAAGTACAATAGACACTTCGTTGATGAACAGAAAGTACGGATTTTGCTCTAAAAGATCTGTTGACTTGACCAGCACAGTGCCTATAAAGAATTTTCTAGACTGGGAGTTCATGGCAAAACAAGGTCTATGTGACAGAGAAAGTATAAGTGAGATCTGTCAATAATAGAGAGGTAACAGAAACCAAAAGCACAGCCTAAAATGCAAGACACAATCTTTGTAACATTCATATTGTGATGCTTGCAAAGAGACTGGGAGACTGAGTGAAATAAAAAAGCCCTGCAAATTTGTGACAATTCTGTGATAACCACTAGAGGTAATTAAGATCTGTGATGTGTTCTACAGCTTTAACTGCATAATAGTCTGATTAATCTAAATTAACTTAATCTAATAAACTAATTAAGCTTCCAGTAGTGAAATTTGCAGTGTGTTAGAAAAGAAGAATATGCTTTCTCCCTTCTTGCAAGCTGTACAATGGCTGTTCTTTTCATTTAATAAATTTAAATATTAGTGAGAAATGTTCTGTGGGGAAAATCTTTCATAAAATATAGTCTGCTTTTTCCAATGAAAAGTCATATTTTGTATGGAAAGCAGACACTTTGAAAATAAAATTATCTAATCAATGCTTCAATTAATTACAAAAGTTTTAATATAAAAAGCAGATATCTTCCATGAATAAAGAAACACAGGTGGAATTTTTTTAAAAAAATGGTTAAATACATAACTACTCGCCTTCCTCCAACCCAAGATTCTCTTCATAGTTGGTGAGAACAAAAGCCACTCCTAAGCCACAATTCATGTAAAACAGGTCAGATGAATTGCATTCAAAAGGCAATTCTGTTGCCCCAGACCCCAGATTGAATCCCAGCAAACTTGAGATCACAAACCTCTAAATACTAGATGAAATCAAGACCAGTCCTTAGTTAAATATATTACTGAATGTAAGATCAAGTTGCAAGAGAGAAGAAAAGGGGAAGAAAGGCAGTGGTTCCATCCTGCTAAGTTGTGCAATAGTTCTCAGAGTTCTACAGCAGGCTCATTGACATGAAAAGAATGGTCACATATGATAAACTCGTATTCCGGTTCTGCACTGGTAACATGCAGCTCCTCAACCATTGCACTCATGGCTCACAGAGCATCAGCTACAGCAACATCATTGTATGTGGTACAAGATGCTGATGGCTGAATGACTTCATGGCACCATACAGTGTGGGCATTCAGTCTTGTTGCAAAAAATACATTTTCAGAGCACAGCACTGCATTGTTGACGTTCCTCACACTTAAATCACTATCACAAACTACTACTTTTCTCCTGTTGAACTTTGATTTGCTTTCTTTAGGTCAATATTTTATTAAAAGAATTTAAGGATATTTTAACATCAAAATATGCACAAAAAGAGACAAGTGAGTCAAACATCTGAGACAGAGTAGATAAGTACTATCTAGAAGACAGTAGTTAGGAAGCATATTTTAAACCCTTTCAATACCACCAATCAACTGTTCTCACGCCTATGCAATTGAAACCATAGAAAACAACATTGCAAAGACCTGGAGAGATCATTCAGATTATTCTGTACCACAGAGGAGAGTTCACCTTAACATTAGACCATTTCTGACAAAACTTACAAGGGTCACTTAGGGCATTTTAGATAGCTTTCCCAATAGAGCTTTTCATTACTACAGCATGAAGGTATGTAAAAAGTCAATTTTTTAGTACTTCTGGGAAGCCAGTCTCACCATAAAATGATATGGTTAATAGACATATTGCTGGCATACAAAAGGCTAGATATGTGAATGGGAAACAAATATTAGACACCTGAAAGACTGTGTTAGCAAGTTTCAGTTTGCAAATCTCTTTCTAAACATAAGGCCTGATTCAGCACCCACTGAAATCAGCAGGAGTATTCCCACTAACACTGACGGACTTAGGAGCATGCCTGTGTAAAATAATTGTAGGCACAACCGATATTGTCTAATATTTCATACAAATTCAGAAATATAAAGTTCATGTATTCAAAAATTTGGTGTATAAAGGAACACAAGCCAGCATAAATATTAGAAGAAAAATTCTTCAGATAAAATAGCTTTCTTAAGAAGTTTATTAATTAATATCATTGATGAACATGAGTGTTTTCTTCTCTTCTCTCACAGTTTCCTTGCATAGTATTTCATACACCTGAATAACTAGCAGTTTCTTCATGCAGCTCTAATAACAGCTCTTAAGAAAGCTACAAGAACAACCCCCATAAAAAATTTAGACATCTATAGAGAACCTTTAAAAACACTAAAGCTTTGTTTTACTTGTTGTTTCTTGACCAACAACCTTTTACCATTCTGAGTATTTGTTGTACAATGGAGATATTATTAGTCCCCCCTTCAGACTCTACCTTATCTTTTACTGTAAACCTCTTAGGCAGTGCATTCACATTTCATGCCCTTTCACAGTGCAGTTCACTGGGAGACAAAAGCAAGAGGAATTTGTTTCACTTGAGCTATTCCTTTTTAACAGACACTTTCCAGCTCACTTGCAGAAGCCACCAAAAGGGAAATCAGGGATTGCGATTAGTGTTATTTTTTTTCCCTCAGGATCTTAAAGATCAGCAAGGTTTTGGGGTGTTTTAAACTTATTTATCATTGATTTAAGTTTGATTAAAATATTTTCTCTTTAAGGGCTCTATTCAATTGGACAGACTTAACAAACATCTCTAATTGCAAGTCTTCCAAAATATCCTCCTTAGATCTTAAATTTGTCTTGTTCAAAAGTGCTTCCAAGTTTGACACTCATCCAACCACTGCTTTTGAATTAATTAACTTTTTTTTCTAGAAAAACAATAAAAGACTAATTATGTGAGACTAATTACTGGTCTCAGGCTAGGCGTTCTAGATATATAGATGAAATTTACCTGTTTCATGCTACCTAAATCTAGGTTATTGTAGAGGCAATATATTCTATAATAATGATTAGGAAATGTTTCATCCAAATATTTTAAATATATTGCTAAAAATATCAATGGTAAATATTCCTTTAAAGCTTTCCTATATATATTTCTTACACATAATAAAACATGAAATCCCACTCAATAAGATTTTAACCAATTTAAAACTGTACACAGACTACTTACTTATTATATATTGCATACTATATAGTACCTAAATTACATATTATCTAAAGGCCTCAAAGATTATTACTGCCTTGCTGTACAAAACAATGTATGAGCAGAGGAATACTCAGTCCCTGTTTCAAAACCTCAGCACTAGGGGCTTGTGGTGCACATTTTGGCTGTCGCTTTCTATTACAGAATCACTGAAAACATACAACTATTCTATGCCTCTTTCTTCCCTGTATGTAGTCCTTGCACAAAACCTGGTCACAAAGAGACTTCTTGTATCCCTGGAGTCCAGAGATTGCATTGTTTCCCTTGGCTTTAAAGAGGGAAGAAATGAAGCAAAAGCACTATGCAATGTAGGTCTTAGTACTGTAAGTACTCCGGTCAGTAGAGAATAGAAAAAGCACCGTACCTTCTCCAAAGGTGGTGCTACAGCCATTTTCACTGTACCTTCTCCAAGGTCCAAGAGATAATGACCTACCTCCAGGCACTCTTTCTAGCAAGAGCTGATCCACAGGCTAAAAACTGTTATCAAGGTCATACATTGCAAAACCATTTTGATATTTTCTGTTAAAATGTTAAAAACATTCTATATAAATGTTTAGTATTTTCAGAATTATCAAGTAACAACAGGAATAGAGCTAGAAAATAACTTAAAGGTTATACTCACAACCTTGTTGTGCCTCTGTCCTGTTTTGTCTGAAGAGAATGAAATAGCCATTTGTTCTGCACAATTCATGGTTACTAAATCTTTCTGTAAAGAATCTTTCAAATGAATGAACTAGTTGAGGATATATATTACTGTGAATATGTACACCAAAAAATCTGCTGAACATAAAGGTAACAATACTTGAAAATATAAATTCTTTGTAAAAGAGCATAAGTACTTAACACGATATATTTCCATGATTTATTTTAAGATGTGAGATCAGATTGTACAAGATGTTCTTCAGCAGTGGAAAATATTATAACTAGCATCACTTCCAAACTGTGATGATGGATTATCTCTGGTAGAGGTCTTCAGTGAACACTTTTAAAATCATTTCTACCATGAAAAATACTTTCCAAACTGGATCTGATCATAAGACCTGCAAAAGGGACAAGGCCACCTATGGGGTCTTTATCTTAATGTTGGCATTGGGCCTAAGCCTTGACTTAAGTTCCCAGGCAACAGATCTATTCAAGTTATATTACGTACTTTCATATTGCTCCTGAAAGCTTTATTAAATGATTGTTTCACAGCATGGAGGAAAGTCTATTGAAAATTAATATGCAGCATCAGACAGTCATGGCTTACAGCTGAGATATGCTCTTTATGCCAAAAAGCAGAATTTTCCAAATAGGAAAATAAGAGTGAAATTCCTCTTATTAGAATTACTCATTTAATCTGACTTCTAAAGCTATAGTCAATTGAGAGAAATAGATATGTCTAGAGCTAGTTTTTTCTTTATTCTGTCATAAGAGAGGAATTTGTGCAGGATGGATCGCTCTCTGGAAGTGTCCCTGTATTTCTGCTGACAGCAGAAGGAACCTTGCTGACTAACCAGTGGCTGAAGTTAAACAAGATGAACATTATGTGAAGGGAAAAAGATTAGATGTACCATTGAACCCATGAAATTCTGACAGAATAAATGAGACATCTCAAATATGTACAGGATTTAATCTATTAGATTTGAATAAAGCAATTCTAGTGAAATCATTCCCACACTTATTTCATCAGAAGAATTGTTCAAAAACCAGTTAATTAGCTAAAATTCTGCGGTGTTGCTGTAGTCACATATTTATTTTTCGTATGAAAACATGATTACTTGTTTTATGGAAGTGATCTTTAATGAACATTAAGATCTCTAAATAATTTAAAAATATAATTTAATCTTTACAAAATTTGTCACTTTGCCATTGCTAAGCAATGTAATAATTTGGATCATACAGTCCTAAAGTTGTGAATGATTAAGTGAATGGGCCAATTCTCTTGCTTATTTAATTAACTTGAGAGGTTAACAGAGGATTGGCAGGAGTAGTGACTGTTCCCTTACGGAGCACCAGGTGGCATTCCTCTGGTTACTGACATTTCTTCTTCATCCTCACTTCTTCATAGATTTCTAGACCTGAAACTTATAATGTGACAGTATTTGTGATAACTCATGACTACTCCAGTTCTGAAAATTGTCTGTATTTTTCCATTAGGTGAATAAAATATATTTAACTAGATTTTTAGCAGCAAAATTATGTTCTGTAGAAAATAAGATTTGTCTTTTCTCAGAATCTCATCCATGTCAGGGAATTTCCCTTACACAAAGATCATTTACATCGACTAAACACAGACTTTTTAAGTAGGTAAGACAATAACATGCTCTGGAAGTGTAAATAATCTACAAAATCATGCACACACACACAAAAAAAGGGCATTATCAATCTTTTATCTAGCCAATGACAAAGTATTTTGTGGACTATCTAGCCTGGATTGATTCAGATCTTCAGAATTTCTAGATTAACATTGGAAAAACACTGGATAAAAGTTTCCACAACATTCCAAATCTTTTGAGACAGGTCAAGTTAGTGTAAAATAAGTACATCTGTTAGGAAATTTGATGGTTGGAAGGGTCAGGCTTTGGCTATCTAAGATGCACAGAACATGTTACAGTCTGACTCTTAACTGATTTTATAGCTTTTCTTGACAACTTTTTGAAGAAAAATAATTTTGTCATACTTAATAGAAGACACTAAGACATTCACCTAATCTGATGAACATTCGTGGAAAATATATTACTTCATTTGCTACTAATCATTGCTTTATTTTAACTAGTCTAGTGACCCATGTAAGAATGGGAACAGTCAAAATCTGTGATTTGCCACACAAAGTATATATTTCTCTCTATTAAAAAGTAATATTTATTAAAAAATGCAATTTTCTTTCACTGAAAATGCCTGCCTATTCCTATCTATCTAAATATACAAGTCGTTTTTATTTCCTGAAGTTTTCATAATGCAAGCAGTCACTGTTTCCAACTTACAAAAATTTGCCTGAAAATTTTACTGAAAATTACCAAAAACAAAACCAGAAAAATGTATGAATTAAGAACTTGTGACAATATATATGAAAGCAAAACATTGAACAAATGCCCTTAAAGACTAGAGCTAACAAAAACAATGAAAAAACTCTTAAATAGTGTTTTCTTTCAGTAAAGAAGTTCAACAGGTTTTGGGAGAATTTGTCATGCTTATCAAGATAGACATTCTGTTAGATTTGCAGATGTTCAGTAGGCAATAAGTAATCACAAGTGAACAGCTCAAGCTTTGAAAATAGCTTACAGTAGCAAAACAAAGTGAGAAAGCAGCATCTATCACATTTCCTTCTTGAAAAAACTCTCTTGGAATTTTCAATGTGCAAGACTGTTTTCAGTCTTATGCTGATCCTTTCTTTTTTGGACTATCTGGGAAGCCATAGGCCTAGAGCATCACAAACATATAATAAAGTCAGAATTACAGGGTGACTTTCTGAGGCCTTTGAGGAAATAGACTTTATAGGATTTATCTATCCCTTTTGGAGAAAATGCAGAAATATCTTTATGAGAGCAATAAAATGAATCTCTATGCACATTTAGGTGTCATGTTTTACTTATATATTTTCAGAGATTGCCAGCTTCCACCAGAGTAATTACAGTTTATCATATTAAAAATATAAACACCTGAGAAGCAGGTGAAAAAGCAAATAGAGCTAATTGATCTCAAAATATTAATTATTTTATAAAACAAATCCAAAAAAATCAAACATCTGCATAAATGCAAGCAATTAAAATTAGTTAGATTAGATAGAAATCTATGTTAGATAGAAAAGATAGCTACTATTGACCAAAATGACAACATTTGACTAATGGTACACTAGCTTACACCAGTAAGGTACTGGTAAAATAGTTTACCATTTCTTTACAATCTCTTTGCCTCACCCAACCTAAAGAGCAACCATGTCTGAGTAATAGTAGTATGGCTTTATTCCACAGGGCCAGACCTTTGAGTATTATGAACTGGATATGCTAAGTTCTGTAAGAAAAAAAAAAGTCTTAATGCTCTTTATTGCAACTAGACCTGCAAAATCAGCATAGCTTAGAAAGATGAGTTCTATGCAAAAGAGTTCTTTAAAATGCCATGAAAGAAAATGTCCAGTTGTCATAGGCTATTAAGTGTAGAAGTTCCCAGGCATGAACTGTGCTAAAGAAGCAGGAGTCGCTGTCTGTATATTTGCTTGCAGGACAGGTGACACACAAATGACTTTAGAGCAAGGCATACCTTCCAAGAACCAAATGTGGAAGGGGATGTACCTCATGTACTGAGAAATAGCGCACATCCTCAAAATCACTTGAGTGAAACTGTACAATGCTCTTTCTCAGTCCACACTCCAGAGGCGATGAAGCACCTGAGGCAAGCCAAGATTATATCTATTATGGGCAACCCTAGGTTGGGACTCAATGGTCAGGCCCCTCCACTCCATCCCCATTCCCATCCTATGTCCACATTGTCAGCAGTGGTGAACACAGACTCCCCTTGATGTTAGAAAGAAAACTTGTGATAAAGTAAAACATTTTTTCTGAGGAAAATTGTTGACATATGAATTTGTTTTATTCACTGATTTGTCATAGCTTTGACTTGCTGAATTTTAGTATTCTCGTAGGTCATCTTTGGCACCACTCTTCAGTTAAAGAAATGTGTATTTATTATGGATTATTTTCTATCATATTTACTGTCGAATTTTTATCCGTGGAATAAATCTAGATGATGATTGCTAATGTTAAAATGGTAGCAAGCAATGTCAAAATGGAGCAAGCAGTGCCTGGAACGGAACACCTATGGAGATTTTCATCAGTCAAAAATAAATATTTTTCAAATGATACATGCACATCCACGCAACGTGATTTGCTCTGCCTTTCATAACATGAACTACTTGTTACTTGTCATTTTAAAACTTGCTTTAATTGATTTTCAGATTTCAAGCATCATCTGCAAGTGACTATTCCTCTTTTATTGCTCTGGCTTCTACTTTATTGTTTCGTTTTATGTTAGTCTGCTGAGCTCTCTTTATATGAGGTATTTTCTACTTACCAGATTTTATTGAAATGTCAACTACACTAGAACTCTTTCCATGTGTTTTTGAAACTTAGAAATAGCTTGGCTTTCACATGATGCTTTAATAATGTTGCCAATCCTCTGATAAGTTGTTCACATCAGATATTTAGCCTCAATACCTAATGCTTGAGAATCTACACTGATTCTCTTCACGTTCTGCCTGTGCATTCCAAGATTTATGAATATTAAGTTGTGCTTGCCCCAGAGCAAAAGTATACTCACTGAGATATTTGCTGAGATCAGGAGTCTCTCTGCCCCATTTTTAAAACAAAGGCATTAATAAGGAAGAACTATAAATTGCACAACCCTGAAAGAATAGCAAAATTCACTATTCTTAACAAAGCAAGAAAAAAAAGCCTCTGGTTCAAAGAACCCTATCTGAGCCACCCTAAATAATGCAAAAGAGTAACGATTTATGACGCTTGTACAGAATTATGTCTGCTAAGAAGTGCGAATAAACCGTGAGTTCTGAAATTGTGACCATTATTGTTAAAAACAGTGGTTACCTGGGGTAAAAGGTAATTGTTCTCCGTAATTTTAACCCTTACAAATATGTGAGCAGTTATAACATGCAGGATTTACTAAGTTCAGGCAGACACAAGGATAAAGGCTGTGTTGTTACTTAGGGAGCACATAACTAACTAGTTGTCAAAATACAAAATTCATCAAGTAGAAGAGTTATGCAGAGAGGTCTGCAGGTCTGTTAAATTCATCACAAAACTGGGTATATAGCTTAAGGTGCTGTATTGAGCAACCACAAAAGTAACTGAGCAATTACTAATAAGCTGGTTTGAATTTTGCACCAAGCCAAAAAAATAACCAGCTGTTATGAAAAAACAGCCTCCTTCCCCCCTTAAAAAGACCAGTGTGCACTGTAATCCTGAACAGATATTTACACAGCTCCATCTTTTAATGATAAAAATACTTTCAGATAGATTAACTAAGCTTTTTACTTTTAAAGGTGAGCATGAAAAAATTTTATTTTGCAATTCCAGAAAAAAAGACATTTTTAATGGTAACTTTTCTTAAATTCTCTTCCAAGTGCTTTCAGTTTCCTTGGATATTATTTGCTCTATTTTTATGCAAGTAGGAAATATGGGAGTTATTTCAAACAAGGTGAAATTGATACAAATGAGAAGGAAAGAAATCACAGTAGAAGTGTAAGTAGCTGTGGATTATTGATTTATCAACAGGTGAAATAAACAGGCTATGACAAAAGCATTTCTTTGAGAGAATTACTGAACTGAAATAATACTAATCATTCATGTAGGTTTATATTAAGTTATTCAAGGTTCACATTATAAAATGTGACTACATAATATTATTTCTGCTCCTCTGTTTATAATTACATCACATTCACTTTTATGCATTAAATAGTCCCCTGGCTGCTCCTTAGAAAATAATAAATTGCTTAATTTTAAGAGCAGCCCCACATGGTTAGGATAATTCAAGAGATACAACTGAGTAATATAATTCATCTTTGTTTTTCTCTTTACTCAGACCTTTATATTAAACTGAAAATAGATCTCTACTGTGTTTATTATAGTAAAAATTCTTATTGGAATCAACAGTATATGAGATATTCCCAGCAGGTTTTCTATAGTCATCACTGAAATATCTCATAGTGATTATTTTTGAGCAATTTCTTGCTACTGTTATTTTATATATCCTAATACATTGTGCACAAAATAAGATGCTGGCATCTTTGTTTGTAGTCTCACCATAGCTTCTATTAGATCTAAATGAAGTTGGTGGGGAAAGAAAAAAAAAAAAAGCCAGGGCACCCTTGGATGCAGAACACTCACTTTATGGGGTAGAGACCTCGCTTCTCCACCAGCACCAGGGCTTACATGAGGGATATTTCAAGACGATGCTCTTTTTTCTTTGCCACACTGGTAAAAAGATGAAATTGCTTGGTTTGAAGAAGTGGTAGAAAGAAATATATTTCTTTTTACTGGAAATAGCCATCTACGGCAGTATAGGGTTTCTCTGATAACATTAATCACTGTTTTCTACATTCCTTAGGTCACAGGGCTGTGATTATTTTACACTTTCAGGAATCCCCACCCTTCACTCTGCTCCGCTTATCTTCAGGCTGGATTACTGCACTGTAGCCTACCTATTGGAAAACTTGGAAGTTCTGTGAGGTTTGGGGACCAGATAGAGCGCAGCCAAAATCAATTTTCAGGTCCCTTTTCACCCCTTTGTTCTCTCTCACAAGTATGTTACTCCCTGTTCCCATCAGCTGTCCCAGCATTACTGCAACAAACAGATATCCTGATCTTCCTTACTTGACACAAAACCAAATAATCCACCCCAAATCAAAACAAAATTAAAAAAAAATCTTTTTATCTACAGGAGCTTGTAATGTTTTTATTATTTATATTATTCTTAAATTCCTTCTGAATATTCCTGTGAATGCATGCCAGTTCACTATACAGTTATTCCTGTTAAAAATTGAGTCACGAATTTTCAGTCTGAATGATCAGAAATAAACATTATCATCCCCAAAATAGGTTCAAAGAGGAGACACTGTGGCAGTCACCCATTATCACAGCAAAACGGACTCTCACTAACACCTCATATTTGTTCTTTTTTCTTTGGCATTCTTCATTTCAGTGAAATGTAGAACTTCAGTGTAATTGAACTCTGTCAAGGAAAGAAGCACACTTTCTCTTTTAATAAAGATTTGCAAAAAAAGAACCAGCATTCAGAGAGACTGAAATCTAACAGAAAGTGCATAAGGGCAGTGAATGCTGTTGACAACAGTAAAATAATTTTCCCACAATCATTCACATAGCTTACGTTGTATTATTTACTGATGTATTAAAATCATGTTGGTGAAGTGGGTGAGGGGGGCAACTGAAAAGATTTAGTGACAGTACTCTGTGCATATGCATTTCTTATTATTCAGAAAAGAAAGAGCTGAAAGTTGGAGGAAATATATTTATGAAAATCCCCAGTGAATAATATATTAATTATCAAAAAAGGCTCACACAAAACATGGAGAAAATTTATATAGCACATCAGACAAAACATGCTAGCTATTCAAAAACCAAGGTAGATGAGATTGGGCTTGTGCAGGTTGTCTCACTGACATGCAGCGTTCTAGACAAGCAAGTGAACATGCTACTAGACAAGCCAGTGAACATATTACACAAGAACCTGCGCAAACTACAAAATGATCAAAGACTGCTTCAATATCATAATGTAAAACCGTAATGTGAAGGCAGACAGGATGATAAAAAGAAACAGATTTCTTTGAAATGCAAGTCAAGAGAAAAAAAGTGACAGGCTCATAACACTTTCAGATGAGGATTTAAGATTGTGGCACCTTCTGCAAGAACAACGTAAGAAGTGAATACAAGTAGACGTAGCATTTAAGACAACAACATTAGCATGATTTTGACAAACTGCATGACTTCCCTATTACTGAACGCAGTTAATTCCAGAACGGGAGACATTCAAGCACAGGCAGAGGTAAGGCCTAATTAAGTAGAAAAAATAATGTAAGAACTGGCAGAGAAAATATCCTATAAAATAATAGGACTGGGCTCTACCGTGGCAATCTTTCTAAATGACTGCTGCAAAAGTTCTTTGTTTCTCGTAATTTTGTGATAAGCACTCGTCAACTCAAGTTTAAGTGGAGAAAAGAAAGGAGGAAAAGGAAAGGAAAAGGAAAGGAAAAGGAAAGGAAAAGGAAAGGAAAAGGAAAGGAAAAGGAAAGGAAAAGGAAAGGAAAAGGAA
>JAUBOD010000314.1:123769-134613 GCA_032353885.1 Nothura maculosa
CTTTCTACTTCACTACTGGAAAGCAACCCCAAAACAACCAACTCAGAAAGCTGTTGGTGGGGAGACTGAACCACTAGAGTACTGTAACTATTCCAAAATTAAGCATTACAAAACTGGATATGAAAAAGTAGGACTTACTACTTTAAAGCAATTTAAACTACTCCCAGTTATGGAAATCATGTTTAAATCACACAAAGCAACTTGTTCCATCACTGGTGGAATTAATGAAACCTTGTTTCATTTCATTTGTATGATTTGAGTCTCTCAGTTTGATGCTCTTATGTTTAATAAAGTCTGAGCTTCAGCTGGAGATTTTCCCACAATTAGACACTTTTAGGAAGCCTCCCTTGTGTGAATTCTCTGACAGCTTATAAGAGTTGAGCAAAGTCTGCAAACTATTCCTCAGTGGGGTAATAATAGGCCTTTCCTTTATCTCGTTATCTTTGTTTATGAAACTTCCAAATTTTTTTGTTATTGCTGTCATTTTTTATTTGGTCAAAATTGGCTAACAGGCTTAAAATGTGTTAGTGGGGACTAGGGAATGGATGAACAAACATACAAACACCCACAGCAGAGTTGATCATTAAGCCCTTTCCTCTCAGGAAGCCAGCCCAATGACAGGGGGAAAAATATTTTTGTCATTGAAGAAATTCCCCTATGTTTCAAAATATGGTCTAACAAACTACTTTTGATTTCCATAGGGCTCAATTTTAATTTTATCATTTGACTCATTCACAGAACACCATGGAACTAAAGAAAAGCCTGAGGAAAAAAAATAATGATACTTTCAAGTTAACTTTCTCCTAGAGTGGGGGAATTCTAAACTAGCATCCAATCAATGCAACACAGTGCTGAACTAAACTCTGCTTGAGAAGCAGGGAAGTGATATTCACACTGAAGTCTCCATGCACTCCTGACCTTTCTACCCTCTCTATAATTCCCTCCATGGCAGGGAGAACACCAGGGAAAAAAAAAAAAAAGGGGGGGAAAAAAAAAAAAACAGGCAGAAATCATCTTTCATCCACTTATTTAATGGGCCCGTTGGCATTGGATCTTTTAGTTCCATAGTTTTACCTTTAAAATATTTGAGAGGAAGTTGGTAGCAGTTGTGATGAACCTCTTTACAGCTCACAACAGCCAAACCCCAGTGGTCCTCTGTTTAACACACTGGACTGTATTTTGTCTTGCAAATTTTCAATAAACTTCTGCAGAGTTCATGAACTTTCACATTGTATTTCAGTGTGAGTGGACTATTTATCTTAACACTGCTACTCATCTTCCTTCCACAGCCCAATTTATTAACTTTTTTATATTAAGTAAATTCACTTTTTATCTGTGATGTTTGTTTTACAGGTAATTCATCTAATTTAAAGTATTTTCTTAGGGACTTCAATTTAGCTTTGCCCTTGAAATTAACTTTTAATATGTTTTACATTTTTACAATAGAAATTAATCTTTATTTGAATTCTTTGTCCAGAACTACAACCTATATTTTCCATATTTAAATATTGGTATTGAAAATACCTGTGACCACCATGTTATCCCAGACAGCTACCATAAGAAAGGACATATGTCCTTTGTGTTGTGATGATCGTGAACCAGAAGAAAACACATCATTTCAGGTCTATTTCAATACATTAAGCATGTATACTAACAATGGGGTCCCCACCAGCAAGTGCAACAAAAGAAAAGACAGAAAGACAGAAGGAAAAGGAAGGAAAAGAGGGAGGGAAGACATTGTAGAAATTGTTATGGGAAGTCAGAAAAGAGGCAATCCACCTTGTAGATGAATAATCCAATCCATATTTTGGTAGTTTGCTCTACTCACTAATACCCTCACAATTCAGGTAAGGAATTGAATATCTTTTTATGTGTTTTTAGATTTTAGCTCTTTTAGCATCTTTCTGGTAGAATAAAAAAAAAGAATACACATTATGTGTGTGTGTGCTTGTGTGAGGATCCCTGTACAGTGTAACGTAATCACATCTCAATCTTCTGTTTGATAAACTAAGTAGATTAAGCTCTTCAACTCTTTCCATTTTAAGCAATTTTATGATTCCAAATCATTCCAATGGCTCTTTCTTTGGTCTGTTTCTGTTTTTCAAAACATCCAGCATCAGAAAGCAGTGTTCTGAAACTAGTTTCCTAAGCACACATTCTTCTCTGCTTCTCTTCATTGCATTACCCATTTAAAAATTTAAAGGTCACTATGAAAGGCCACTGCATTTCAACTGAAGACCATTGTTCACTTCCTTCTTCATTGTGATCCTCAAGTCTTTTTGAAGTATTTAAAATAATTCCTCTTTCTATAAAGTAAATCCTAAATTCTTCCTTTCTCTTTAAATAATAGATTAAGCTCATCATACTACATTCATATAACTCTAAATAAAGTGCCTTACAGCAAAGCATATATTTAATTTGCTGTTTTGTCAACTACTGTCACATCTACAAATTCTGCTAGCAGTGTTCCAGATCACTGAATAAAACTTAGCACAGTGCTTGGCCCAGTACTAGTTTCTCAAGAAGCTCTCTATAACTTCACTCTTCAGCAATGTGTTTCCTTTGAGAATTGCTTTTTGAGATCATCAGTTATCAGTCTTCAGCACATATCACAGCCTAACCCTGTAACTCAGGTTATCAGGATGGATGCAAGTCCACGTGACATCCTTAAGATTTCATCTTATCATGGGAGATACCGATATATATCTATATATATTTACATATACGCACACCCATACATACCCATCTCTTATGGGAATACAATTATTTCTCTCATCAGCGATTTCTTTAATCTCACCAGCGAATTATAACAAAGAGGTATTTCCCAAAAAAACTATGTTTACTGTAGTTCTTTTTCCATAATTATTTTTTATTTTTTTCAAGATCAAACTTTTCATTTGGTTTTGCCTGGGAATTAGCTTTTGTAAAATTTTCAAAAATATTAAACATTGAAAGAGTATCCTTAATCTTTTAAAATGCAGCTTATTGTCAAAATACAAATTCAAGTCAAAGGTTGCTGAACAGAAATGGCAAGAAGCTGAATGCTGAGACAGCAAAAATGCAAGTGACAAATGTGGACAGCCTGGCAGGATATGGTAGATTAATTTTCTCTTTTCCTTTGCTGAGACAGCACTGTAGACTTTTGCCTTGGAAATTTCAGAGTTTAATGAAGCTCGTGAAACTGTACCCAGAAAATTAAAGTATCATTGATTCCTTGCAGCATTTCTTTTACCTTAGTTAGGGCCACACTGAAGTACTGTCACATTTCTCTCTACAGAGATCCATTTACGTTAGAGAAAGAAATTCCTTACTTCAAAATAGAGTGCAAAATCTCCACATCCCATCACTAGAGGAAGCCCTGGCAAAAGTTCTTTTCTCAGGCTGGTGATACTTCGAAGCACAGAAGTTACAGGATGCTCTAAGAAGCACATATATACTGCTTGAAAGGATAGTCATGCTCAAGAAGAAGTTGTACTGTACTCTAATTCTTTGAACGAGGTAAGAGAAAGCAAGGTGACTGGTTCTTCACATCCACTGGGAAAAGAACATGGATAGACCAGCCTTAATCGCAAAAATAAAATTAAGATTAAATGAGATTTTAGGAGAAAAAATAAAAAAACTTTCTGGACATAAGCACTAGAGCAGGCTATCTCTGGAGCATCCAGAGCTCCCTTCCTCCAAGGTATGGAGGAATATGCCTTTAGATACTGCTTCAGCCTACACTGTGAAAGTTCTCTGGAAGTTCCTTCTACTGTGAAAGTTCTCTGGAAGTTCCTTCTAACCACGTATTTCGGTGTTTCCAGAGAATTACTGTATCCATTTCAGAATTAATGTATTTCAGTTTCAGCCTTATCAAATGATTCTGTACAGTAAATTGCAATAGAAGTTGCAAGATAATGTCACCCAGAAACACAGCATAATTATCTCCATTCCAAACACTCACGTGGGACACAAGCTAAGTATTATATAGTCTGTTTTCCTATGTGTGCATATAAAAAATATAACAGAGGTAGTTACAGATACTATAAAAATTAATATGAGCTTTAAAAAGGATATGAAACATGTAAAATATAATTTCAACACAAGAAAAAATACATTTTCACCAAAGGTTCTTGTAACAGGACTTGCATATGCAATACTCAGAACAAGTTAAAAATCATTTTGATGTATTATGAATCACCTGCAAAAAAATAAATAAGTGAAGACATTCTCAATTTTGGTAAATATTTATAGAGCCAAACAATATGAAGTATATTTAACAATCACATTTCTAGTGAAAATGTGTGCAAGTAGGTTTATTTTGAAAGGAAAATTCCTACTCCCAATGTCATTCCCAATTAAATTCTCCAGGTAATGACCCCATTTGCATAGAGAGCTGAACCCACAAGTGGGAATTTTAATGGGCACACCACCTGAGTACATTAATTGAGAGTGACACTACTTGAACTAGTTTTGTGCTTACCCCACTGAAAATTCTACTCATATTATTTTTAATGTCAAGCTACAAGTCAAATTTCAAGATGATGGATTTGTTCTTTTTTAAGCATTGAATTTGAATAAAAGAAAGCTTTAATTCTGTTATGCACTGCATAGCTTTAACTAATCTGTAGTTCTGATTCTTACCATTGCTTCATTTTTTTTTTCAGTGATTGGAATTTAATTTTATTCATTAATTTGTGAATAATTAGATCGAAAATAATGCCTTCAGCAGCTAAATTGCTTTTGGACTGCTGTTTAATGTACTTTTACTCAAATACGTGTTACAGTTAAGTTGGCATAATAGTTTACTACATTGTAATTGTGTAAATATATCTAATTATTCTTAAGAAACAAGACTAAATGTGAAATTTCTGACATGTATACCTTAATTTTCTTCAACTGAACCCCATGGAAAGCTTGGTAGCTGCAAAGCAAATTACTGATGCAGAGAGCACCGTTCTCAACAGTACTGGAACGGTTGCACAGTGTTTCTGCTCATCCTTCATACAGTGCCCATAACGACCTTGACGATATTGTGGATTCGAAGCCAGTGCCGTTAGTCTACATTAAATATGTAATCAAGGTGTCTCCTCGTGGCATCGAGAACCAGACAAACGGAGCTACATTTCCTAGGGAGGAAAGCAAATCCATGTGGTATAACACATTTCTGTTTGCAAGCTTATTATTTTTATCAGTTTTCAGTAACGGAAAGCAGCACTGAATCCAGAAGCTAGCATAAAATATTCCACGGTGCAATCTAATAATTGTAGAATAATGTACCAATCTCGGTCTGAGAACTGTATCAAAGACTGTCAGCTTGCAGACTTCATAAAGTCTGTCTCAACTAGGAGAAATTTCAGGTTTTTTTCAATGAACAAGACTGGCCTATTCTTGAAAAAATGCAAGCTTTGTGTAAATACAGAACATAGGTATCTCCAAAGGCCTTTTATAAAGGACTCAACATCATTATCTACCCTGTAGAGACGAGGAAAAGCTGAAGAACATTAGAGATATCAGAATTGCTGTTTAAAAAAAAATGAGTAAAGACAGGATCCTCTATTTTGAATGAAACTGTAGTAGCACAGTGAAAAATCTTAAGCAAGATCATTACGTAGACTTGGGCTCAGAGCACAGACTCCCCAGACTCTGACTACACATCTGTGAACAGGTACAACATTATTTAGTGGGAAATGTCATTGATTTCAACTATATTACTCTACAGTCAGAGGTTATTCTTATGCAGCAAGAAGACTGGCTTCTCTTGCAATTTTACACGAACAGGTGAAGTAATTAAGTGTACAAGTTCAGAGGCTCCAATTCTGCAAAATGTCTTCCACATGCATTCTGAAGAATCGATACATTCTGAACTTTATCTATTCCAAAAGTAAAATACTGTTGATTTAGTTATTTTGATATTCCAAAGTTCCACACTTAGCACTTTCACAAGTCTATTTGACTAGGAGTTGCATACAGTAGTGCATATAGAAAAGATAAAGAAATAAACTTCACCAGGACATGTATCTGGGAAGGATGCTGGACCTGTGTAGTAACAGCCATTGCTCTTGATTTTTTTGAGAAAACAAAACAAAACAAGATGGGGAGTAAAGGTAAAAAACAAAGGCAGTCAGTGTGGAAAAGGACGGTAGTGTGGAAAACATGCAAGTTGGAATACAGCAGAGTCACAGGGTGGGCACTGAGCAAATGGGAGATGAGGCAAATTGCAGGAGCCGACACTACTGATGATTGAAGAGGACTTGCACAGTGCTTGGGCGCCAATTACATCCCCTGCTGAGATCATATAAAGAGCCTCAATTACAGTGAAGTATTTCAGCAGTTAAAAAACCATATGCATATCAGAATAAAAAAAATAGAAGATACTATTAAATGTATAACAGGTAGTACACACCCTTTCAGCTGAAATCAGTAATTTATGTGTTGACAGGTAATGCACTAACAGCTACTATAATGTATATACATAAAGGCAAACTGGATTGTATTTAGCATTCAACTAAGCAATTCTTAAGTGACATGAGTTGAAAACAGTATCCTGAAAACCGTATACAGATTACTATCACCTACAGATTAATATCACCTAATCAAATTCAACAACTGTCTATCTTGCAAAGTGATTAGTTAGAAAAAAAAATCTCATTCAAATATAGCAGGAAGAGCCCCTCATATCCAAGATTTATAAAGGAGAGAAAGACCATCCTCTAAATCAGTAGCACCAAATAACTGGTATGTACCATAAACAAGTGCTTATGAGGAAGATACCAGATCAAGAGGTTGAATTTTGCAAAATCAACCTCATGTTTAAGTAGATTCAGCACAGTGAAAAGGCACATCTTGGAGGTGGGTGCAGGATATTATTTTTCCTGAACTTTACTTTTTTCCCCAATTTTCTAATGCCAATATTGATCTAAAATTCCCTTGCTCTCCTTGGAAGTGAAAAGGACTGAAGAAACGCTGGCAATTTTTGAAAGTTAAAAGAAAAAAACAAAAGCACAATTACTGTGGCATTCACATATCGAGACAGAGAGGAGATACCAGGGAGGTATTTCCCCAGCACTGAAACTTTTGGGAGCTAGGGTAAGATTTTATAAGTATATAGAGCTGCTGCCAAAATGACCTTTACTATGGAAATACATATATACAATTGGCATTGCTCTCCAAAACACACATTAAGTGCTGCAGTCATTTAGAACATTTTTAATAAGGCAAAAGTAGTTCATAGAAAAGATTTTACAAAAGCCGTGATTCACTAAATTTAAAAAACAGTTCTTAGCACAAGTACTGTAGTTAAAATAGCCTAACTTCTCAATCAAAAAGCTCCCCAAATGCCACTTTTATTTTCCTGACTTATCATGTGTACTACCTAAAATACTTACAATAAATGTCTAATGGTGCTATTTGTCCATGTTTTCAGTAGTTCTCTGATGCAAATGATTTTCTAGTGGAATTTTAGCATACACTCCCAAAGCCAAGACTTCATGGTATCCAGTCCCAAGCACAAAATTTTGGTTATTTAAATCTGTCTATTACCTGTGTAACAACTAGAGAAGACTCAGTTATCAGAATTATTTTAGATCCTCCAAGAGCATACATATATATGCATAGGCATGGTAAAATACTTGAAAATTTTCAAACAAATGCTGGAAAAGCACTGTAATATCCGCTAAACATCCAGTTCCTGCATTTTTAGATACAAGCACGTTCACATTCAGCTTAAACAAACATGACAAAAAAATACTCTGCTTAAATCACAAATGAAATGGAGAACTACAATTGTGTTGAAACAGACTTACAAAACGTACTTTAACTTAAATAATGGTTTTGAGCATAAGCCTTCTGTTATGAGGTTTACTTTACACCTTTAAGCACTGTGGCACTACAAGCTACCTACACTCTATGTTCAGCCTTCTTTTTTTGTGGGGGGGAAACTGAAGACCTCTTACAGCAAGTGTATTAAAGTATCTTCCATTTCAAAATTAATCAGTACTGGAATTCCATTTAAATAAGAGAGTTATACCAAAGAATGAATCTTAATAATGAGTGAATACTCTTGGTTCATAGGGTGGAGCTTCATGCTAGCAGCACTTGCAGAGCCTGGGGTGGTACAGCCCCAACTATAAGAAAACTCACCTTTATCATCGCACTCTCTCCGTGCAAGGGCTGAGGCCTTCAATAAATGTGGTAACAGAAAAATCACAAATAAGACACAAGACAAGCCATTCAAACATTAACAAGACAAGACTAGAAGAAGAAGAAACATTCAAGTTTCAAAATAAAGTTCTTTATTTCAAAATAGTGTTTGAGAATAGCACTTCTAGTTAATATAAAATACAAATAGCAAGTTACCATTTTTCAATGGGCCAGTTTGCAGAACTATATACTGAAACACTGTACAAGTTCACAAAAACTTTCATAAAATAGACAAGTTCTCATTTTTAATTCTATTTAAACTAGTTTTTCACATTTGTCTCTAATTCTGCTTGCTTTAATTATACAAGGTGCTTATTATAAGATTGTCTATAAGTGAACATTACAAAACAGAATTTATGAATATAAATATAGAAAGGAAGTCCTTAAACTATATACTGATATTCTCTGCTACAAAGATACATTTTACAAAAGTGCTAACATTTCTATGAAAAATAGTAGCAGATTATACTTAAATGTCAAACAAATCACAATATTAACTTTTTTATTACGTCTGTAATAATTTGTTACTCCTAGTCACTATATGGGTTAATAAACACAGTATTTTCACTTCCTAGTATCTCACAAATGAAATAAGAAAAGGAATAATATACCTGTTTGTGTGTGTGTGTGTGTGTGTGTGTATAAGAGAGACAGAGTCTGGTACAAACCTATATATGCAGAAACAGAGCTCTTCTTGTATTCTGTTTAACAGTACTAGTAAGAAATGTAAATAGTAAATACATTTCCCTGGTTTTCATAATTTCAGTCACAAAAGGGTTCCTGTTAGTAGATACAATAGTTTGTCTATACTAAACTATACTGACAACCTTTTACAAAGAAAAAGGACCGCCTACATTGACATCTTCTTTTTTAGACTATGTTGTCCCACACTAAAAGTTATCTTTACTAACACTTGCTCTTCACTAAAAGCTTGAAATGCCAATGAGAGGCTTTCCAACACAAGACTGGCACTGCTCAGGCATGGCTGCCCTACAAGGGTAGGACATGGCCTCCTGCTCCTCAGCCGCCCAAAGTACACTTGGAAGAAGATGCAACCATAAGTCATCTCCATGGCAAGAGGGACACCAGGAAGGAGAGCGTCTGGGGCTACCTATGCAGGTGTCCCTCTTGATACCAGCGTGGCATTCCTGGACCTACAGGGCAAGGCCCTGCCTACACTTTCTCCAAGGTGCGTCAAGTCCCAATGCTCGCTCTGATGCCCCCAATATCCCCAGAGGCATTATGCCTTACAAAGGCAAAATGCCTCCAGGCACTGCCACTCAACCAAGGCACTCTTCCCCCTTCCCAGTGTGGCTCAGACTTTTAGGAGTCATAATTGAGCCCCATGGGCCTGATTCTGAGCTCAGTGAATTTATCAGTTTAACTTTATCATTCCTTATTAGTGTGCCTATTACCATAATATCTTTGTGCTCTCTATCTCAAGCTTCACCAATGGAAAATTCTGACATTAATGGAAATGCACTTAAGTTTATGCAACTGAGAGATCTGAATCTGGCCCAGTAAGTAGGAATAAAAAAATAATAAAGATAAGAATCACGTCTTGTAGTAACTACCAAAAAACAGGTATGACGCCCTCTGAGTAAATCTGCACTGCATTAGAGTAGACCACAACACTGCAGATGCCAACGCAAAAAGCACCACCTCCCAGATCCATAGCACAGTTGAGGATACAGCTATTTTACCTTGAGTGGTAACTTGCAGTAGTTAGCACTACTAGTCAGTGTTCACCGGAAGGAGCTTTTGGTTAACGAAGACACTGTGTTGACTTAGCTTCACATTCCTGTGATCTTTAGTCTGTCACATTTATAGAAACTGAATTCACTACAGTGGAAAGAGACATTTCGGGTCAATTTACTAAACAGGGATACACTGTGAGCTCTTGATGACTCTTGCAAGAAGCCTTACATTGAGTAGATCCAACAATCCATATATGGGAAATGTAAAGTGTAGATACCCAACTTTAGGTATCTGAGATGTATAGGTGGTTTATGCAGGAAAGCTATTGAGCTAAAGAGATGAAGTAGAGAAACTTGCAAATGGCAAAGAAAATGCGTGACATTTTTCCTAAATGTGAGAATGCCATAAATCTGTGTGTTAGATCAGATCCACCTTCCAATTGCAATGAAAAAATTAGATATTTTCTGAAAAAATCTGTTACGGCATCATAAAGAAAAAAGCACATTGAATCCTAGATATTTTCAACATATTACCATATCCCTTCAATTTTAAAAAGACATCAAACATCTCAAAATAATCTTAATTACTTTTAAATGACATTTAAAATAAGTGTTTCAGAATATACTTTACATTTACTTTTTGCATTTGATGACAAAATTCATTCAAAATTCAACTTCACGTGATTGTTATATCCTGTTCAGTTTCTACAGTGGATTTTCAAGGATCTTTTCTACCCAATGAGCAACAAATATCACCAGTATTACCAAATAAACTTGGTGATACTGGTTATAAAGCCACAAAAAATTACAGAGCTGCTGTTATACAGCCTTAGAGTTTTGAGTTAATTTTTGGTAATTTTCCTTTAAAAGCTTTTTTTAAAAAAAAAGTTCAAATGCGAGGATATATTTTATGTCCACCCAGATTTCCAAAGTCTCTTTCTAAAAGCAAACATTTCAAGTAATTCT
>JAUBOD010000314.1:145978-157743 GCA_032353885.1 Nothura maculosa
AGAGCAGTGGAACAGGCTGCCCAGGGAGGTTGTGGAGTCTCCTTCTCTGGAGGTCTTCAAAACCCACCCAGATGCCATCCTGTGCCACATGCTCTAGGTGTGCCTGCTGGAGTGGGAAGGTTGGACCAGATGATCTCCAGAGGTCCCTTCCAACCTTGTAGATTCTATGATTTCTCTGCCGAGCACACTCTCCCTGTATCTTTGGTAGCATCCCCAGAACTCTAACCAGTCTCATTTATGCATCTTACTCACAGGCTGAAAGACAGTCAAACCAGTAAAATTTAGAGAGCTTCTGCACCCTTGTTGATATGGGCAGCTATGAAGCCTTCAAATATATTACTGCTAATGGGAAAGCAGTGGATCGTGGACAGGCTCAGGAATTCTGGGAGCATTACAGTAACTGCAAGCAGGGAAAACACATACAGCTAAAATGTAAGGAAAAATATTTACTTTTGCTTACTCAGGTTGTGCATAGGAACCATGAAGTTCTTCATTCCAATTATTTACAGCCTAAATATAACATACAGTACATTTACCTTGAAAGCACAAATCCAAATTTTATTTTTTTGTGGTCATACCATGGCTAGTCAGAATATCTGCTAACAGAATATTTTCAAAAGCAAACTCTATCTTCATGGAAACTACCATTAGTGGATTTAAGTAATTACTATCTTTTGAGCCAGTGCTTTAACATCATCTCTAGCATATCCGTGATGGTGTCAACAGGAGTTTCTGAGAGTTAAGGATACTAACCTAGAGATACTAAAACATTATCAGACTATGGTGGCCCAATGTTTAAAAGCAAAAAATCTCCCACTGCTTCAATTTCCTTCAAATACTTAATATTTTCCTTTGGGGAAGTAACTTGTGTTTTATCATAATGATTTCTATTTGCTTCTGGAGCATGAGTCATGCTCTTCAATTATTTTCAGTTGATTGTGTAATTATTAGTGAGAACGGGGTTCAGCTAGTCTTTATTCCTTTTTTTTTCCTTTTTTTTTTTTAATAAGAATTTTTTCCTACCTTCAGGTGAAGTACCCGGCTTTTGAGAAAATGCAGAGCTTATTTTGCTCTTCTTGCTGCTGTCACTGCTGATGGACAAGGTGGACTGGATTTTTCTGTGCATTTTTTCTGAAACAGGAGCTGAAAGTTTTCTGTTGCCCACCGGCACGTGCTTGGCCCCTCCATGGATGCCGCTGCCATTGCTCAGACCCGCGTGACCATTTTGTATCTTGCCAGTTTCTTCCTCACCCCTTTCCAGTGCTGACGTATTTGGCTGAGGCAAACGTTGAGGTTGTGCTTAAAATGAAAACGAAAGAAAGTGTTAATTTAAATTGCGTATTGATAATTGAACACGTTAGGGCTGGACTGGGAAGGCAATGCAACATGGCAACCGAGGAAGAGAAAGGCAGAGGCTGCCCAGCCTGCAGGCTTCAGAGGTGCCCTCAGCAGCACTGAAGGACCCGCCGCCAGGCAGGAATGCTGCCCTTGAGGCAGCTCTCAGCATTTTGACCCTAAACTCAACAAGGATCCTGGACTTCTCTGACGAAATAAAACCAAAACAGAACAAAACAGCTGAAGTATTCGGGAAGCAGATGCTGGAATCCAGCGAGCAGCAGGGACATCAACTCGAACACCACTAAACTGGTACCTATGGCATCCCCCAAGCCTTGATCATATTCTCAATGCAAACACGCAATTTTAAAAATGACCGTAATGGGTTACTAAGGGGTTTTAATGTCTACAAACCGAAACAGTCCAAGTAACAGTTATAAAAACTGTCACACTAGGGCTCTGCAGTGGTCTGGCTGGGACTCCAAAAGTGCTTGTTGTAAAATCATCCTAATGAGATGGCATTATGCATGGAATGCATGGAATGCGACCATTCATTAGTGGGCTAACATATCATGAAGGAGAACATTTTTTAACAACATGGGAAATACATTTTTTAAAGTTGGTATCATAAGAAAATAGAAGATACAGCTTTTTATGTAATGCTTTGTAGTAAAAAGACTGCTCACCAATTTAGGATTCATGTTTTAAATGAAGACTTACATCTAAAAGTAATTAAACTACACACATAGTAATAGACCAAGATTTCATTCTCCAAAAGTAGCAACCCGATAACTAATCAAAATAGTATGGTATGACGCTTGGATGTACAGAGGTCTTCACACAGTCTAAAATTTAACCATTTATATATTTAATGCAAAGGAAAAAGCCTAAATTCTACTGAACTCTGGACTGCGGAGAGATGAGACAGCATTTGTAGGAAAGGGAAAGGGAAACCACGCTCAGGACTGCAGTTCATTCCCTTTTCAGATGATTTATATTAGATTTCAGATGACTTCACAGTACAGTTTCCCATGTACATCACAATATTATGTCCAAGAATCAAGATAACCAAAGGCACAGATAATTATTTTCCTTTAAAAGAAACCACTACACTTATTACTTCAGACACAGGGGACCAAACATTTGTACAAATACTTCCAGGACAACCAGACCAACACGGACTCCAAAAGAATCCCGTTCAACAAACCCTCCACATTCTCCTCTTCTCCAAGACACTGACACACACCATCCTCAGACTGCTTCCTTCAACCATCATGATCTTGTCCTGATTAAAAATCAGATAAATCTTAAACTAACTTCAAGTTCTGTTCACAGATGGAGAGATTTTCCACTTAAGAGAGCCCCAGACATTTTAAATACTAGGAAAAAAAATACTAATTGTTCATCCTTCTTGACATATGATTTTCTTAATCACCATAGTCAAGATTTTAAGAAGATTCCTCGACTGCCACATATTTATCTAGGTCAGAATAATCCTAATTGTATCTATTTTACAAAAGTGAAAATTCCTTATTGCATTAAGAAAGGGTTGGGTGAAACAAGTGTAATATTGGCCTCCTTAACAACTTTACAGGAAAGACAAACACGATTCCTTTCCCCCTCCAGCAGTAACTAGTCATGAATTTCCAGGCCAACACAGCAGGAGCATAAAACTATCCTGATACTTGATAGTATCTGCTGCCCATAAAGTTTTGGATGGCAATCCTATTGCTCTGCAATTACTGCTGCTTTCAATCTTGCATTAGTGCTTGCCAAACATATGGGTAGAAGCATAGGCAGAGGTATTTATTTGACTCTGGAATTAGGTTTGTATCATATACTCCACTAACACTCACACAGAATACTGCAAAAAAGCCTTGCAACAAGTTTTGGGAGAGTTGGCTCCGGCTTGGAACAGGAATGGGCCCAGTGGAAGTGTACAACAAGGAACTACTTGCACAGGGCATCTTGCCATGCCCACATGAAGCACACTTTGCTATATCTAAGCAAGGCTGCTTTTTAAAAATGGTCAGCCACAAAGCTATTAATTATAGCCAAAAATCAAATCATCAGTAACACCAGAAATCAAAAATTGTAATCCCTAAAATCCAGTGTTCATATCCATAGTCCTCTCCTCCCTTGCTTTATTTTCTTTATCCTGTATTCTGAAGTAATGTTTTTCATGCTCCACATGCGGACGCTTTCCTCACATCATACCACGTAAGATTGCCAATTGTGGAGCTCCAGTTCCACCAAAAACCTAGAATTACTTGGGAGGGGTTAACTTTCCTCAATAAATAAAAGTAATAGACTATGCTAAAAATTCTGTATGTCTAGACACACTGTTTCTAAAACTGACAGGTATTACCTTTTTCAAGCCAGCTAAATTGGTGGTGGCAGCTTACAATTGTTTGTGTATATTTGGTGCTTTATTGCAATACAATAACGTGACAAATTACCCAATCTTCAAAAATATGTTTGTTTAATTTGTAGGTGAATGGCTAAATCCTGGGGAAAGTAAGTAAACAGTTATTTGTTTTAATTTCTATAATTATTTTTACTAAGGTTTCTCTCTTTTTTTTTAATAATCCTGCTCCCAAAGTACTCTTACTTCAGTCTTTTAGCATTAACATACAACTTTTTAGCTGACTGGCTTTAGAGTATTCACATGTGATACACAGGTCAAATCAAAATGGAATAAAACCCCAAATGTATTAGTTATCTCAATTTAAATTTATTTTAACTTTATTGATAATTTTGCACTAGGGAGACTTGAATCTTATGGCTAAAACACACTTGAAACCAATTAGGAACCATATGACTGCATTCTAGCATAAAGAACAAAAGCAATTGACAGTTCCAAGATTAAGCCACAACTGCTCAGTTTAAAACAGAAATATTTTTACCTTATTTTTTAAAGGTTGTGTATATCTTGAAAAAAAAAAGAAAAAGGTGTAATATGGGGAACGACACAATGCTTCTTAAAACACTGTGATACCCAGGGACTCTCACTCTCTCTTTAATGATCCACTGCTCTCATTCAGCTGTCTTTCTTTTTTCAAATCTTTACATATGTGACAGCTCTCAAAAGTAGACCATAGACCATCTGGCATTTTCAGAGGTGTAACTTGTGCAAATTCAGCTCTACTGGGAACACAATGCTATCTTCTGCCTGCGTTATAAAAGATACAATAGAATGTAGAACTTATGAGTTGTTTTGAATTATTCATTTTTTGCCTGTATATTCAAGAAATTTTACAAACTCTGCATTTTGTACTACATAATCACATGCGTTAAAGGTACAAAGAAACTTTTTGACACCTCTTTTCTACAGAAAGATGGCATTTTGTTTGATATGTGAACATTCAGTGCCTGTTATATCATTCTAAACAGGCCGTGTGCTGCTACAAAAGATCCCATTTTACACTATGTATGAGCAAAAATTTTATTCTTGATATTCAGTAACTAATGCAATAGACATCAAAATTTCAAATGTGAGTTGTATGAACATTCAGCATCTTCAAATTAGGATGGCATTGGTCACTTACTATATGGTAAAGATTGTAAAAAAAAAAAATCATTCCTCACACAACATAGAAATATTGTCATTTTAAACATTCACAATGAATAGTTTCAAATGTCCTAAGAAATACTGTTCTTTTTAGGTTAATATGTTTTTAATCTTTAGCAAAACCAGTAGATTTAAGTCAATATTTTATACAGCGCTAACACTAGTGGATTTTCAATAAGAATGATAAGTATTGGATTAATGATTCAATAGAGTGAACCTTTTCTGATAGAAAACTAGCAGATAATGTAGCTAGTAATAACTATACATGAATCTGCTGCCTGTGGAAAAGCAATAAAAAGGCAATATATTGCTATAGCATATAATCTATTAGTGCATTTCACTGCTTCCTTGTCACCAGCTTCCCTGCCAAGTGGGGCTTAATACAATAACTTCTGCTGTTACTTAACTGCCTTTGGAAAATTGTTTAATTGTGAATAAATATGTTGTGAATAAATATTCAAGTACTAAACACTCGCTATGATTTTGAGGCTTTGGACTATGCAGCACATTCTCATTTGCACTGTAAAATGATGCACATACACATGTACCCCAGTAATTACTTAAACCTCTGCAAACTACCCTTATAATAACAATCTCGATGTATGTATTTACCAGGAAAATGTATGTAAACAGAGGGAAACTCTTTCAACAAAAACAGGGTAGTTAAACATATCATTAGGGATTTTAGACAACACACAAAAACATACCTAGAGAATACAGACTCCTTGGAGTCAAACTGAATCAAAAGAAAACATGGGGAGGAAGGAGGGAAAGAAAGAAAAGACAGAGCCAGCTAATTAGTAGCCTCACATTTCAATCACATTTTAAAAGCTTTTCCAAGGCTGCTCATGCATTTAAAGTCCATAGACTTTACTACGCAGGTCAATGCCACCAATGAAGAAAATATTTGGCAGGTTGTAGCCTCGGTCACCTGAGCACACACACCGAGAGGTGAGAGAACATCTTTTTTCTTAGTTTATGACAGTACATCGAAACATACTGAGGAAGCAACATTTCTGCAGGTGGGTTAAGGAGGAATAAAAATGCACAACCTCAGAATGTAAAAGATTATAATCTCTGTCATTTTTACATATTGAGAAAAGATAAATACCATTGCAGTTTAAAAAAAAAACCTTGACACTTCTCTACCTCTCAAACCGCTTTTACCTAAAATGAAAGACAAACTCTTTAGGAAATGGAAGGCTCTTGCTCTGGTTTACCGCTGCTGAAAGCCCAGCTTTACGTGCTAATTGGAGCTCTAGTAACATCATTTAATCTCAGTGGTGGTGATTCCTCCTCCTCCTGTGGAGGTTACACCATAGGCACCATGTTCTGGGTAGATAAGAATCAGACCTCTGTTTCCTATCAGTACCTCTTCGTAACACAAACCTAAGCTTGAGGGGAGAAATAAAGCACATGATAGGTAGTTATGGATTGTAAAGTAAAACCAGGAGCTGTCTGCAGCCTACAGTAAAATTAGGGTGATTCCAAATTGCTTCTGGAAAAGACATAATTTCTGAGATATAAAAGGCAACATTTCAAACCGACTGCAGCAGAAAATCTTACCTTTTCAAAAATATTACAAATTGCATGCATCCATATGCCCTATAAGCATAAAATTTCAGCGAAGCTGGGACAACTCAAATATACCTCAACATCCCTCCCTCCCCACTTCTTTAACTAAAATCCTGACTAGTCTCTACATGAATCTTCAAACTACATCAAGAATTTTCCCTGCTTAGCTATTCAGAATATTAACATTCAGATTACAAGATGTACCTCTGAGTCAACCTGTGAAGTGGCTTTTGTCAGCAATTATTTTTGAATATTTTCTAGGACATAAATAGCATATACTGCAGGTTCCATATCACAGAAAGCATACATTAACTAAATAACAAGGTACCATCAAGGTACAATCCATCTTTCAAAATCAATTTTTTACACTGAATTTTTTATACCATGCTGACTTTACAAGGAAAACAAAGTACCAACTAACAGCAGCAACTACCTTTTTAGAATCGCTTCTTGTAAGATATGAGGACATCTTCAAAATGCCTACAATATATTATTATGAAACAGGATGTCCTTTGTATTGAAAGCACAGTAGTAAAATTGCTGGCACAAGTTTTACAGGATCCACACTGAGAACTATATGTTAAAATCTGTCTGAAAACACATCCATGGGACACCAAGCATAACAGAAATGGGGCTGCAGGGACAAAAGGAAAATATGTTTTATCCCGTCAGGTTTCAAACTGTGAAGGGGTGACAGGAATAGCAAATGTACGTTCACATGTGTTTATGGGTTGAGAAGGTGACACAAGTACACAAGAAGGGGACGAATAGTCCTAAATGTGTGCAGAGACTCCTGCAGTTTCTTCCTCTGGAAGCCCGGCAGGACCCTGCACACTGTTTGAAGGGCTGCTGACATTGTACCCTGATGTCTTTCACATAGCCCAAAAGAAGCACAAGGAAGCATGAAAAGGACTGGCAGCTCTAAGTTTACAGAGTTGACAGACATTCCCACATTCTCACTGAAAACATACAGAGAACTGTTCCATCTACAAATCTGCTTTCTTGAAGTGTTTTTCCAAACTGAAGGAAAGCCTGCTAATTTTTTTTAATGACAGCAACAGCATTTTCTTAATCAGTGATCAATTAAGTGAAGCCTTAACTTCTTCTAATTACTTTTCACTTCAGAACTTCTAATAGGTATGTCAAAACTCAAATAAAATTTTGTCTCCTACTGAACACTGGAAGGAGAGAAAATTCTCTTTCTGTATCTTGCCATCTTTGGCAAAGTCTTTTTGAGAGCCTGAAACTACATATTACATCTGTGATGGACTTTGCAAGTGATTTGGAAATCCTTGCTGGAACACAAAGTAGAAATAAAGATGAATCACACAAAATATTTCATAATGGATGTTAAGCAATATCATAATAAACTTGAATGTGCTTCTTATTGTAACACAGCTTTAGCTTGTCACAAAAATCCAAGAGGAGACCCCATACACAGAAACAGCACATTGCAGGTAGCAAGCACTGAGACTCCCTGGAAGTGAATGTCTGTGTAAAGCCTTACAGATAGAAGTGGGGTGTTCTACTGCAAGCCTGCCATTTATAAATGTATCCAGTTTTCTCTCCATACATGTTGCTAGAGGACTGGAAAAAGAACCGCAATGTATTTGCTGTTATACTTGGCAGCATTGCAAGCACTTACAACAGCAGCAAACATTGCAGAGAGATATGCAGGATTAGATTAATTTATGGTCACCATTGCAACATTCAGCTTTCATATTTATTATATTTTACACATTAATCAATTGTTTTTGATTTTTTTTAACAGGTTATACCATTGCATAAAGATACGCTGGCGTCCCATGAAACTAAAACATTAAATCAAATATCAGCAGAGTTTTGCTGCCTCTCCCATTGTGCTATTTGCTCCCAAATCAGATAAGAAGCATCAAAGAGAAGCTGGAAACAACAGGATACCCCTTGCTGGGTGCTGCCTGCCTCGTATGCAGCCAACAGGATGGAGCGAACAGGCGCGATAACCTCAGCCCAGCAGAGCGGAGCTCTCGGTGTCATTGACACTCGTCACCTGGGCACGTTCACAGCCACTTCCTCTGGCTCCAGTGTCTCCTTCTCCCCTTCCTCAAACCCCAATGGACAAATCTGTCTCATTCGCTGCAAGTAAAAGATACAGGGCAATGAAGCCAGGCAAAGAGCAGTCCCCACTTTACAGCCTGCCCATTAACCCAGAAGATATTCAAAGCTTGGTTTATTCTCCACCAATCCTAGGTACTGAGTTTTCGGATGATGAGATTACAGAGACTCACCCTGCTGGATTTAAGAAAGAAAAAAATGTGAAGGACTGAAGTGATCAATTCCCTGCTCCCTGTATTTCTACTCCTTCACTCACCTGGACCTGACATGGTTTCAGAGGACTTCAAGAAGTCTTACACCCCAGGGATAAATCTGACCCACTGTTCCTATTTCTCTGTCCTCTATCATCTCTGCAATACTCAGTATTACCCAATGCTACTACTAACAAAACTAGCAATGCAGAAAGAAACAGAAGTAAAAACAGGACAGCAGCAAAGAAAGTGGAAACATTGCCAGAGAATAGAAAAACAGTATCAGTAGGAAAACAGTTGTATATACATAGGTAACTGAGTGTTTCTGGCACCTTTGCTGCATTTTTTTTCTCTGCTCTTCTCTCTAGAAAGCTCGAGCTGATGTGAAATTTGGCATTAGCAGATACAAAGTACCAGAGAACAACAGGAAAAAAGAGGTAAAGCACAGCTGCAAGGAAAATGGAACAACGGGAGGAGAGAAAAAACAAGAAATGGACTTCTGCTTGGGACTTTTTGTTATTTAAACAGCAGTGGAGCAAAAGCATCAAAAGAAAAAAAAATGAGCAGATAGCATCCACCCAGAGGACAACAGCACTGGACAGCAAGGAGATAGAAAAGGAGAAAACATAGTGAGCAAAGCCAGTTTGGATTGTCACGGCAGAGAAGAGCAGAGAAGAAGAAATCAAATATAAAAGTGAAATCTCACTGTAGGAAACAATTAAACGATAGTCAGTAAAAAGCAAAATCAAGATAAATTGATCATCCTTTTCTTTGCACACTGGAGTAAATACAGTGCCCAGTGGAATGATAGAAAAGGGAAAATCTTTGTCATGAAGCATGGAAGGATTTGAGGTGCACAACACCACATAGTCTTTCCTAGGAGGAACCTGTCTTTCCTGCAGACCAGACAGCTACTAAAGTGACTGTAATGGAAGAAAAAAAAGCAGTGCGCTCACAGGGGACAGTGAGGCAGATCCCTCCACCTCTACCCAGGCAGAAAGGAGGGCTGAGGAGAGAGCAGCTGATAAACCAGCAGGGCCCTCCTGCCACGGGAGCCCCCTCGGGGCAGCACCGCAACAGGAACCCCATGGGAGCCCCTTCCCCGGCCTCTCACTGCCCAGACACTCCAGGGCAGGTTGAGGGGAGTTTCCCTATCACAAAGCAGCCCCGGGGCTCCAGGGTGCTAAAGGTTTTTCAATCACAGTTATAGGCAGAGCAAACACAACCCAAACTAGCTGTATTAGAGTACACTAGTCAGGCACTGACATGATCCAGAAATAAAAGCTCTTTTTCCATAGTTTGAGTCTACCATTTTTGCATGTCCCAAAGCCACACAACACAACCTGACCCAAAATGTTCTTGTGTGCAAACTGTACAAATCAGATTCTGGAGATCATATCTAAAATAAAAGATCCCAGCAGAGCTGTTGAGATGTCTCAAGAGATGAGCTGTCTTTGCCTTCTCCCTCACACACCAAACTAGGTATCAAAAGCTCGAGCGGCCATGGAGCCAGGGCTGCATCTCTGCACCAGTGTTCACTGCCCTTCTGCTCCCTCCCGGTCAGTTTGAGCGTTTTGCACTAACACAACTAAACACCAATGTTCCAAATGCTGAAGGAGAAAGCAATTTTATGTTTTGGAAAGAAAAAAAATATTAACCAAGAGATTTCTGTGTGTTTAGTTCAGAGCTGAACGTGCTTAACACATGATCATTGTCACAAATACTTGGCACAAAGGAAATTTTTTTTTACTTGCTTCTTATTTATCAGATTCTACAATGATCTGCAAAACGAGGTAGGTAGTCTGCTTTCTGATTCTCTTGGACAGCCATCCTAGCAAAGCTTTCATACACGATATCCACTATATGAAGTTGAAATTGAAAAAAAGTGTTATTAACTGAACTTTTGCCTGCTGGTCAAGCACACACCCCTTGAAAGAGCACAAAAGTCAGACTGCTGACCACGTCTGGGGAAGCCTGAGCTTCCTGTAAAAAGGATGCACTTCGTTTCCTGACAGGAAATAAAGCATAAGCTGCTCAAACAATTCTCATGAAAATCCTGATATCTGAGCCTCACAGCTACAAGTTTTGGCAGCTATAAAACTACATAGTTAGATCAGTAATCAATAATAACAAGCTCAAAAAAAACTAATATCACAGAAACAAATTCACTACCGCAAAGGGGAAAATACTGTCTGAATTAGGTAAGTTATTTTAACAGGATAAATTATCTGCATAACTTCTTTCTCCTTTTTCTTCCTCCCCACAAATGAACTGAAATTCCAGTACTCCTCTCTGTTCATGAAGATATAAATCTATATGAAATTATTACGCTCACACTATTTCAATCAGCGCAGTGGCACTTGCAAGTTCTTATCTGGCAGAATTTACTGAGGAGCAGCAGAATACTGTCCTTTGTCTCTAGCATACAGAAATGAACTATTATTTCTACATGTTTAAAAGTATTCAAAACTACATATGCATTCATTTATAAATTAGAAATACTTAAGTCGTAAAGCTACACAGCTTGGCCCATGAAGCTTATTTAGCTCATGTATTGTTTAAAAATATTCCCAATGAATGGTTAAAATCTGGATGGTGTTTGTCCTTTGAAACGGTTTCAAGTGCTTACTGCAACAAGAACCATTTCCCAAAAGCCTTTTGCTTTGTATTTTATTCAGATTTAGACATTTCCCCTTACCTGGGAGGAGAAAAGAGATCCATCTGTACTCTAACCACAATTATTTGATTTATATGGAGCGTGGATAGAGCAGTGAAACAAAGCCCGTAAGTGGCAGCACTGAAGTTTAGAGCGCCCTCATGTTCTAAGCTCTTCCAGCTCAGGAGCCCTACAAAGCCATGGCCGAAGCAGGAGTCCCCACTTGCCCAAGGGGCTGAGAGGGGCAGAGGGGAGCCCTGTCCCCACGCAAAGGCACCACACACCGACTTGCTTCCTCAGCCTGTAATCGATGCCCACAGTCCAACAGCGGCAGCGCAGGCGG
>JAUBOD010000314.1:178533-188924 GCA_032353885.1 Nothura maculosa
CTCAGCGCCGCCGCCCGCGCCGCAGCATCGCCCGCGCCACCGCCGCCGCCTCTCCGCGCCGCCCCGCGCCGCGCCAGGGAGATCTTCCCTCGCACACGCACCCGGCGCCCCGGTCACTCCTTCTCCCTCATTTCCGGACAGCGAAACTCCCCTCTGCGGCTGGCGGCCGCCGCGGCCGGGGGCGGTGGTTGCGCAGCTCCTGCCGCCCGCGCGCACAGTCCCCTCGGGGGCGCCGCGCTCCCCGCCCCGCGCCTCTCGCCGCGGAAATGCCCGACGAGGCCGACACCCAGAAGTGGGGAAAAAGCGGGGAAAAAGAAACGTGAAAGAGAGGCTTTCATGGCGGGACGGGACGGGCGGCTCGGGGCCGCCCTGAGCCGCGGTGTTTGCGCGCCCGCAAGCAGCGCCCTGGGCATTGGGGTGCACGGCACGTGCGCGGGCCACGCGCGCGGCCTGGCCTCGAGCCCCCCGCCGTGCGTGGGCACGTGGGGGCGAAAGGCTTAAATGCGCCCCAAAAAGTGCCAACACAAAGGGGAGAACCAAGAAGTTAGAGAAGGCCTAGAGAGCAAATGGCTTCTTCCACCAAGCAGTTGTGTTTAAGCTCATGAGTGTAAGAAACTCTTGTGTGTCAGAAACACGGTCGCTCTCATTATGTGGATTGACTGATAACAATCCTCAACTGCACTCCTGCCCATGGTGTGGAGTATTTCAGATAGTCGCGTACACTGGCATTCATAACCTGAGAGTCCTGTCCAGCTCACACCAGCACAGCACCAACCAAGGGAGCGTGCCCATACCTGAACTGTAAATTCTCTAAATTTTACAAGCACGGTGTATATTGCAGTGTGTCTCATCACAGTGTGCCATCAGACCTGAGAATCTGAAACTTAATTTTTAAAAAGTTATAAACAATCTGTATCCTAACGTAAGAAAATTGACAAATACTGATCTTGATACCATAAATGCTATGGAAAGTCCTCAGGTAGCCCAAACTCCCTCCTTAAAGGTTGCTATTTCCCTGCTGATGGTTTGCATACCATCTAGTGCTTAGGTAAACTCCCAAGTAGGTACCATTTCTCTGTGAGACACCATACATTTTAGGGCCTCATCTGATTCAAAATCATCAGTAATTTTGCACCATTGTATAGCTTTGCTGTTGGTCACTATGTGTAACAAAGACATCATTTCTAGTTACATCACATGGCTTTTTAAGGCAAATATTGTTTCCTCTGAGGAATATGAACATTTTGGAAGTACTTCAATACCTAAGATGCTTTTAAGTACAGCATAATCTTTACATGCACTTTTCTTGTAATAAAATGGAAAAAAAATTATGCCCGGCTTGTAAGTATAAAAATTACATTTACGGCCAAAAAAATCATATATTCTATTGAACAGTAACACAGCAATACTGGTAACTAGCCTTTTCATCAAAGAAAGCATTGCATGAAGTTCTGGTAGGTCCAGTATTCTCCTCCTTTCTTGTGAGCAGCTGAGACAGAAGGTATAATGACTTACCTAAAACTCCCAAGTGACTCAGTAGCAGAAGTGACTCATGCTCCTCAACTCACAAGCTTGTGTTTTCCCTCTGAAACTGGAAACAGCACAGAGGAGGAGCAAAAATTTAGCCAACCACACCCTCTCTTCACAAACTTTCATTGGATAATAAATGCCTATGCAATGCCTATGCAAAGCAGATAAGGTTCAGCTTTTTTTTTTTTCTTCTTATCAATGAAAAACACATCGTAAACTTCATGGTATTCAGTTTTATCTCCTTCAGAAAGGTAATGGGATGAGCTCAACCAGCCAAAATTCTAGTGTATAGCTGCTGGGGGCCTACATAGTTTTTAAAACGTTTTTAAAATAGTTTTTAAAGCAACTAAGTGGAAGGAAAAAAAATCTTCAGTTGATACTGCTGATGCAGTTTGATGCAGTGCAACCCTAAGCAAAATCAATCAAAATAAGTTAAAAGTTAAAAGAGCTCAATGTATATAAAAAAGTTCAATTCACTCAAGTGACATATTGAATGTATTGTGCAACTAAATATCAAGAATTGCAATTATTATAACTTGATGGCTACAGATGGCTACTGTTGATGAGATAACACAGATAGGCAAAATTCCATGACATAAATCAGCAGTAAAGCAGTTTATTGATAGTACTAGTTCTAACAAGTACAGAGCTGATCTAAAGCAAGCAAATTATTTTATTCTTTTCCTTATGAAGAATTACCCTTCTAAAATGTTGTTATTGACGTTTTCAGGAAGTGGGCAGTTAAGACTTTGCAGCACTTCAAGTAGGCTCAAATATGAGGTATGATGAATTGTGGAGCATCAACCTGGTTATGGGCTGTTGTGCATATGTATTTTAATATATTATTTCATTAACAGATGGTAAAATTCAGGTATGATCCTCAAGACCATAGTGGCAGATAATGGAATGGTTATGAAGTAAAGCTCAAAACACTTGTAAAAGGCAAGAAGTTTAGGTTGCAGGCAGCTAAAAAATTTCCAGAAGCCTCTTCCAAATTTCTGGGTTTTTTTTGTTTGTTTGTTTTCTATTAAAATTCTTTGTAAAACAGATTCCTGCTAAAAGTGCACAAACTGAAGAATTATTTCTTGATGGTTGTATGCCTTGGGACAAAATGGGTTGTCACCATTTTCTAATCAGAGCTCTAACACTAGTCCTAACGTAAATATTACTTCCAGCTAAAAGAGAGTTGTCACTGAACTAGAAGAGTATTTTGGAAAGACAGAAGTTGTTGATTAAAAGTAAATCCACAATATTCCAAAATAAACTGCTCCATCAGTTATTTATTTACATAATTAAAACTTGAGCTATATTCATGTCTTGATTTTTCCGAGTCAAACTTTTAGTCTTTGAATTATTTTGGGTATCAGATGGTTGTTTGTGGAAAAAGTTTTTGATAGCAATATTTCTCTTCTCAACATGCTGTGCAGAATTTATGCTCATTTTATGCACATTATTTTCAATACATATATTACTGCTTACACAGTGAAGTTATCCAAAAGTGTTCTCAATCAATTCAGGTGCAGTAAAACAAATATTCTCCTAGCCCTTATATACCTTTCTCTCTCCAAGACTGCTTTTAAACTGAGGCTGACTTCCATCTGTCTGCAGAAAGTGGAAACATTTTACACCCTCTCAACACTCTACATACTTAGATATTTCTAAGAGAAGGATAAAATAATTTAGTAAAATTCTCTGTGATTGACTGCCCATGCTTTAGTATCTGTGAGTTCAAGTCATCCTTCTGGTATGACTAAGAACATGCTTTTCAATTTTGTAACATTATTATTAACAGTGAAGCTTGCAAGTTGGTTTTTCATTTAGAGTGGAAGAAGCTTGCAAGTTGGTTTTTCATTTAGAGTGGAAGAAGGACTACATGCAATATGAGAAGTTCAGCAGTGAAAAACGCGGAAAATGGGGGAATTTGCATGACAGCAGCACGCCTGCATTGGAATATTTCTCGCTATTGATTTTCACGGCCAATTTTTGTATTAGCCTTTTCCCGAACATCCCATTTAAAACCCACGGAAACTGCCATGTGCCAGAACGGAGTTGGATGCATCTGTGGTGTCAATTAAGGCTTTTGCTTTATAAACCACAACAACTGACGTGTTGTAGGATTGACAGTGCCCAAGACACCAGTGGTGCTATCCGGGCAACCAATCCGTCTTAGCCCCAGGAAATCCACCTCCAAGGAGCACCAAAACTGAGACAAACAAACAACTGGATGCCTAAAATTAAATTAAAAACACACAAATTTAACTCATTTCATAACCAGAAAATGGCGTTTCCAACTGCTATATCACAGGTAACTCTGTACATTGCCCAAAATCAGTGGAAGACTTTATGTTGTAAATGATTACAGGTTTCATATTTTTCTGCCACAGGATGCATTCAACAGTGGGGAGGAAGGAAATTTAGGTTTACTGGCTGCTTCATGCTGGCTCACACAAGGAGCAGAGAATTAAACTCCAGGTAAGTATCAATTTAAAATAGAAAATGGTATTTTCTTCATTTCCTTCTTTGTTTATAAGTTATTTTTTAATGAAATATTTCCAAGAGCTTTTGTTTTCTAATGCTACCAGCAAAGATTTCATTAAAATTGGTAAATTATAATGTAAAGCACAATAAAATATTTTGAGATGAATTATCTCCAATGCTACTCCAATGAAGTCAAAAGAGCTGTCTGAAAGAAAAATGCAACTCGACAAGCTTTATCCTACTTATGGCAAAACCCATCACATGGCCTGGTTTGTGGTAGTTTCAGCTATTCCTTAGCAAGCTCAACCAAGTAGTTCACTCAAGCAGGTAATAGATCTCACATGAAAAAGTAACAGATCATATATTGAAGCATGCAAAGTGACATTTCATCACAACAAAATGTCAACTGGTAATTCATTATATTCCTACAAATAAGTCGAGAAGAATTATTCAATAGTCAAATACAACTAAGTAAGTTTGCTGGATTGCAACAGTTACTTTATTTGCATATATTCAGTAATGCAGATTTCCATATTTCAATGTAACTTTAACAGTACACTCATTTAAAATTTCATGAAATAATTCGCAAGTCAACAAAAATGAATGTTTCAAACATTCCAAAGGATGTAGCAATTGTTTTAATGCATTCAAGGTTATTTGGAATTTGTCTTGACACTAGAGGACATGTCAGGAAAGTCAAACGATGGGTAACAGCATCTTTACAATCAATGGGACTGGAGATTTAAGGCAATATTGATGAAATATGTACAGCTAACTGAATACAAAGATGTACATGAACTATACAGAGATTTAGTAAATTTGAAACAACTCCTTAATTTGGCTAATCCTTTTAGATATAATAATCCCAGAAGTTGTGTGGTAAATAAATGAAAATTAAGAAATATTTCTCTTGTTTTTCAAGTTAACAGGACTTCTTTTGTTTCTGCAGCAGTACCTAGATCCAGCATTACTTTACATTAGTATTTAATACACGTTCTTAACAACTGTAAGTATCCATGAAATTTATATTACTATTTCTCAGCAATATCAAACTCACTGGTAATATCAAATGAATTTTTAAAAATTCCATATCTGAAATTCCACAAATATAAAAATATTTCCATATTTTCAAATATTTCCAAAGGAAACCTAGTCAGTCCCACCAAAATTTTAAAGTGAAAAATACTAAAGCAAATCTATCCTACAGATTGAATAAATAAGGCGGTGGAATAAGACTGTATGCTATATTGCTGTATGCCATCATGGTATCACAAGCAGGAGCAGAAATCCATAAAAAATTTAGTTAATTTTGTGTGTGTTATCTTTACTATGAATTCACAATACAGAGTACAATCGCTCCTTTTGAGGTGTTATAGAATATACTGTGAATGGGTATTAAAATATTGTGCATTCTGCATTATAGTTTCATAATACAGAATGCTCTTAGTTATATATTGCGTATTATTCCTAATACATATTCACAGCATATCTTGCAACAGCTCCTTTGGCACCGCTAGCTTGTACGCTGTGAATGTGTATTAACAGCAGAATGCATTTGCATATTATGAGTCCATAATGCTGAATGCAGAGTAAAATCTTTGATAAAAAGTAGTTGCTATATATAAAAACAGAAGTCTTTTTCTCATCCTCTCACTTAGACCTTTGCTACCTTGCACAGTCATTTCCCTCTACACCTGTACAATTCATACAGAAAATAAATTATGGTATTGCAGCAATTCTATTGCAGTTTCCGTATAATATTTCATAAGGTCATTTTTTTCTTTGTTTATTCTAGATGTTATTTATAATTAAGATTAATTTTAATTAACTAAATATTTGTTCCCGATTTTTCCTCATTTTGACACCAATATAAATGCCCAGGTTAAGGTCTTTGTAAAAATATCACATCTATAATTCCATAAAATAAAAATATTGTGAAATAAAAAGAAAATCTAGTCAATCCATGTTAAAAAAATATTAAAATGAAAAATGCTAAAGTAAGCCTGTTTTACAAATAGGATAAATAGGCATTGGAACAGTAATATTTATTTTGATAGCATATGTAAAATAGAGTTCATTCTAACAATTCTTAAAAAAAAAAGAAAAAGAAATGCAAACATATAATAATTAACCTCAGTCAGTTGTAAATATATTTTTTCTTATTTTTTCATTTTTTTCATTATGCTATTGATTATTTTCCAGACAGGAACATGTTATCACAGTCAGCTATTTTGATTGGACAAAATCATTCTTTTGCGTTCTCATTCTTTTGCATTACAAAGTCACATGATTACAAAACTTCACTTGGATCAACAAACACTTGTTATTATATATTAGCAGATGAACGTCTTGGCAACCCATGTGAATAAAGAAAGAAAAAGGCACCACTACTTATAATATAATGGGGAATTAAAGAAAAAATAATCTGCCTCTGTTTCTTTCTTAGGTAAAAGAAAGTAAGGCAAATTTTGGATCCAAGTCTAATTAATTCCTGTGTCTGTGCTCAATATAGGAAGATTTTCCCCAGGATGCAAAAGGAAAGCTAAAGAAGACCTGTCTTTTTCCTCTTTCTCTAGTCTATGGACCAGCTGCAATAAATAAAAGGACACAAGAGGAAATTGTCTACACCCTTTCAAGTCGTGATCACACTGCCAGCCAGTTTTAAACCACATTCAGCTGTATTACTTTAATAATGCATCATGAAAATTATTTTATACTTCTGGTATTACATCAGAGACAGTAGTTCCACAATATATCCATATATGCATTTGGGCAATTATTAGCAAATATAAGCTACCAGTCATACAGGAACAAAATATTTATGCACATGTATATGCATTTAATAACACCTCAGCTAAAAAAAATTAAATGTCATAAGACACAAATTGGGTTGGAAGAATTCCCCCCCAAAGCTGGCACTTTGGAATCCCAAAGGGTATAATACTGCCCAGTGAATGATTCCATTAACGGCTGTCACATAGCTATTTATGAAAGTTAGCGAGAAAGTGAGAGTATGTAAAATCATTGGACTTTAAATGTTTTCCCTTTAAAATAAATGGTTACATTATAGTTTAGTGAGGAAGGCTATTATGTGGTACAAATTTCTTCATTTCTCTTTGTCTTTTTCAGGGTTTATTTCAACTGTTGTAAAGTATTAATGAAAATGCTGTAAAAGTCATAATGTTAAAGTATAATTTTATTTAATATTGTTTTACATTATAAGAGCTATAAACAGGCTCATGTAAACTTGTACAAGCAGTTATTTTGAGATCTGAGCTATTTTTTTTTCTTTTATGGCTATAAAAAAGAGTATATTTGCAATTATTTTACAATTCTAATGTACTAGCTGCTCTCTCTCAGGTCTACTTCTAAAAAAAATAAAAATACTTTTTAAAGTATTACAGTTTGAGAATCTGGTAAATTAAAGGGAAGGTTTTGAGAAATACATAATAAAATTCTGTACATATACATAAATATTTATCTAAGTATCTATCTAGACAGCTGCAATCAGCTATACTTGGAATATAAAGGATAGGATACAGTAGATCATGAGATTAGACATCTGTCCTCATTTGTGAAGGTGGCTGTCCAAAACTCAAGAATGGCAAAAGGTATATTATAAAGCATTGAATCCTTATCAATATTTATTAAGAGATAAAGTAACAGTAAAACAAATTATACTATTTAAGAGAAAACGCACAAAAGCTAAAGTTTTTGTTATGCAATAGTTAATGTTAAGTTCTACAGTTTATGAAGTTCTGCAATTTACTTTAGCCTTGAAATGGTTTAAAAAAACCCTAATTATATTAATGTACTAAAAGAAACACGATTGTTACTTAGTTTCATTAAGCATGACAGGTAGAAGTTCGAAAGATAAATTTAAAAAATACTGTCACCTGTGAAAATTGCATGTTCAGGTTGAAGCGGCAAAAATATGGCAGCAGTGGGATGGAACTGGGCCTTCTCACTTTATTAAGCAATATCACAATTTAATTTTTAATGCAATTAATTTATGACTAACTTGTTACTGCTTCCATTTTGTCTCTGGATTTTGATTGCATTTTAAAACATTCTGGCTATTTATTAATCCAAAGCCAAGCTCACAAAATATCACTGTCAGAAAGAATGAGCTTTCTGTGTACCAAGGACAGTTTATGGGATTGGTAACATAACTGGATCAGTTAAAAGGAACATGGCTCTGTTAAGACTGGTAAAGTTGGCTACTGACATTCTGTGCAAAATCAGAATAGAGAAACTTGTTCAGTTTATGATGTCTCACTTATCTTTCACAAACATGCTATGGCTTCCATCACTTAGCAAACTCCAACCTTGTTTTATTGCCGATTGTTAACAAGCATAAAACTGTAGCAAGTCAGGACTATATTTAGATTAGCACTGCCTGTATCATAGCATCGCAAATCTGAAGCTCCTGAACTAGGACTGAGAGAATCCTACCATAAAATATTTTCATTACCCTTCAACTTTATGATTCAAAACACAAACATACACACACTTTGTTCTGCCAAGCAGAGGTGGTTTGCTTGTATTATGCTTTGTGATAGCCCACATAGTTGAGTTTTAGTACACTGAGAAAGGCAAGCAGTAAAAACTTTAATTTCTATTACAGTTTATGACCGGCGGTAAGGTGTATACAGTAGACATTTATGGACAGCTATTGGTAAGAATGCTTACAGTCCCTAGAACAAGGATATATTTGGGGTATTTTCTTCAAACATGGCTTAACAACAGGGTACTTGAAAAATAATTTTAAATTTCAAAAATGGCAGTAGTCTTTTTAGCAAGCTCCTTCACAGAGCTATAAAAGCAATATAGCAAGATTTCCTGTAACAAGCATCTAACTCTAGTTTGGGATACAAAACTCTTTCTGAGGAGTTCCAGGCTTGAAGTAAAAATATCAGCACTAGGTAGTATCATAAAAGCACCTGTCAAATGATCTAAACTTTTCTTTGACACTATTAAATAATATAAACACTTTCATTTTTAACGTAAATAGATATATAAAGTCAAAATTAAATGTGCATGAGCCTGTCGATAGTCTTCTCTCCTAATGTCACATATTTCTTCTCTCTGCATCTTGTATAAATTTAACCTTTACAAGTTACATTGCTCTCTACCTCTCTTGTACAGCTGGGTCATCATTCTCATGATCCACCAAAATTCATATAAAATTCACATATAATACACATGGCTAGTGTATCTTAAACTTATTAATCCAGCTTGATTAGGTGACGGTGTTCATAGAGGAGTATGCAAGGCAGGGTTTTGAGGGCGATTAAATGCTGAAGTGGAACTGAAACATTTGCTAATCACAGGGACCATGTATTGTAGAATATTCCAGCCCTGTGGAAATGTTTCACATCAGCCAATAAGAAAAGCACATTTAACAAACCACACTAAAATGACAGACTTCTCAGGTATGTGGATGTTCGAAAGCTCTTTTAAAGTTCTTGCATGTAACTGCAGCTTGAGAGGAGTATGTTCATCTGCCTAAGAGCAGAGCTAAGCACAAATAATAGCAAGAGGGTGTTGCCTGTGTAGGAAACAGGCATGTCTGTTTTACACCTCCAGAAATATAAATAAAGGAGTGAAAGTGGAGTGCAGTCCTAACAAAGAGGCCACCATGGGATTAGGAGAAGGAAGGTTCTGGTGGAAAATCTGCATAATAGCTTGGAGAAGAAGTTGGATCTGAGAGGGTTTTTTGTTTTGTTTTGTTTTTTAGTTATGCTGTGAGTTTCAAGTAAAAGGCCAGTTCAGGGATACTACTCCATATTAGGTTATATTTATTTGAATATCAAGAGTCTTAAATCATTCAGAAATCCTACACCATAAGCTTCTATGCACAAAATAATCATTTTTACCTGTTTTTCTTTTGTTTTTTTTTAAGCAGGTTCCTTATGCTAAAATTGGATAACATATTCTATAAAAAACTACTAAACTGAAGAATATTAGACTATAACCTAGTAGAATCCAAAGTGGTAGCAACCAGTTCCTACAGTCCTGGTGAATTTTCTGATCCAGTTTCTCCTTTGTTCTCTTCCCTGAACTCATGTACATCAATCTGAAGTGGCATAAAATTCAAATATCTTTTCATTTTGTGGAATTGAAAAAGAAAGATGGAAGAAAAATGCTGGAGAGTCAAGCAGGCTTGGAGTTGGTTCAAGTAAAATCATAGAATCATAGAATGCTTAAGGTTGGAAGGGATCTCAGAGATTATCTAGTCCAACCCCTCTGCATACGCAGGGTCACCTAGAGCACATGGCTCAGGGCTGCGTCCAAGCAGGTTTAAAAGATCTCCAAAGAAAGAGACTCCACAACCTCTCTGGGCAGCCTGTTCCAGTGCTCTGTCACCCTCACAGTGAGGA